>CM029554.1:26284814-26594484 GCA_017141385.1 Sogatella furcifera | reverse complement strand
TTGTTGAAAACAAAGACTCACTTCAACACCACCACTGAACTTTAGACACTTTTCAATATTGAAACTCTCCACAGCTCTCATTTTCAAATTTTGTAGCATTTATCAGCACTTGAAATTATCTAATCTCCCAGTTTATTGAAGGCTAGCTTAGTGACTGGCTGAATCCACCGTTTCAACAGAAATACTTGACTCTTCTTTCAAGATATCATAAGCTCATTTCAGTTATTTTATTTATCGACTGTTGAGACAATAATAAATTCATTGATAAGCGAGTCTGAAGTGCATGAATATTATTACTCATAATCGTATAATCATATTTTTTTTATTGATAATTGAGTATGGGAAATACGCGGTATATGTTGTTGATATTTGGTTTCTTATTTTGAACAGTCCAATTTATTGTAATCAAATTTTATTGTTTTAAAAAATTAAAGTGTCTCTTCTAAGCCTACGAAACATTACACATTACGGTACCGGTACTTTACATTAAAAAGATGAATAAATAATATTCTAGAATGATGGACGGAGTTTTTCAATGATAAAATATCTGTACATAAATGCGTTATTTTTGTTTCTATGACTGTAAAAAGCATTTCTTTGTGAAAACCTAAAAAAATTATGAAAGAATAACAAACACTCATCACATCCTTTGAATTATAAAATTAGCCTATAGGCCAATGATATTATTTGGGTACTTAATATTTTCCAAGTCCGATATTTTTTCCATTCTATATGATATCTATTTTTTCTCATTCATTGATATCTATCACTTCGAAATTTAGGGTAATGATTCAACTTTTCAATTGCATTTTATTTGGATGTTGAATGATTTTTCTGTCTTAAGGGCCATGCCCTACACAAAGAGTTGCGTCCAATAACATTATAATAGCAATTAATAATTATCTTGTAACAATATAATGTATTCTAATAACAATTTGAAGAATCATAATGAATTGATTTTGAATAATTTTTAACGATTAAATAAAAAAAATACAAACAATAAGAAATAACATTAACAAGTGATCAGTTTCAATCATGACAAAAAATAGGATATAGCCTCTTTTATTGAATGAATTCAAAGTATAAGAATCAAGAGGTTTTTTTGGGTAAAGTTTTATCTCTATAATTAACGATATTGTGAACATAAGGAGAAATGAAACGTTTTTTTACTTTCTTGATACCGAGCAACTCAATAGGAAATGGATAAATGTTTCCTTCTCTGAGCTAAGAAGATTCTATTTTATTTAAATTATTCAAATAGCTTATCTGCACTGCGAAGACACTTAATGATGATAATGAGAGATGAAGTATATTCATTTCAAGATGTCATGCATAAAATGCCAATGTATTGTAGTCTATCTCTATATGTGACCTGTTTTAAATTTTTGAAAAAAATATATATATTTAAAAAACTAAACAATGTGTAATATATAAGATTAATAATATGTTTTTTTAATGGTTATCTCAGTACCCTTTTTTCAATTATTTTTACTCATGCATAACATGTTTCGACTATTAATAGTCATTTTCAAATGCATGAGTAAAAATAATTGAAAAAAGGGTAAGTACTGACATTAACATTTAAAATAAAATACAGTAATAAAGTAGCCCTAAGATAAAGGAAAGATTAATGATATGTATTAATATAATATTTATGAAAATATTTAAAACTAATAAATGGATAAGTTCTTTACCATCCATCAAACCTGGCATGATTTGTTGCTACTGGTTCTTGTTCCAAGATGTTGAATTTCACACCCATCAGCACACACTAATTTCTACCAAACTGCCACTCAATCCGATTAAGGACGAATGAGCTTGGACCCATACCAATTTCCCATTATATAGCCTCCTTTATGACCAGGATTTTCCAAAACAGATAGCGACGTGAAGATATGTAGTGGGACATTTCCCTTGCCAATTTTTTTAGGAAATTAATTAACTTTGGTTTTCTTCCAACTGGATCACCAATTTATAATTTTGCGAGCATCTATTGTTCTCCGATATAATTGTAATTTATCAATAACTGATACAGTAACAGTTCTAAATAACTATTTTGATGTTATTAAAAACTTGCAAATTATCTGATATAATTCTACATTGACTAGTCTTGAAAGGTCAGCGCAATAGGTCAACAGGCAACATTAGAACTGACTAAAACATTTATAGTTCTTAATAATTTGACATTTGATTAGGCCTATAATAAGTATTATTAATCGCCTGAGTGTTTTCAATAAATATTTTTTATCAATTTCCAATACATCAAGTGGCCTTAAAAATCTTACTTGGACTTATATTTCATTTTTTATATAAGTTTATATTTATATATTCGATAAATAGGCTATATATTTATATATTATACAGGGTTCGCCCATGAAGTGGGACGATTTGAATAAGCAACAGTTTGTTCAAGAAATTTTATTATTGTACTTTTTTCATCATAAATAGAAAGGAGAAATATAGCCATTTATTGTACAATAAGCGAGAAATCATTTTTTGAATTTATCATCTTCCAAATGTCCTCCATTGGAATCTATGCACTTTTGCAGCCGGACCTGGAAGTTTTCCATGACATTTCGCAGCATATTGAGTGGTATTTCTCCAATCTCATCTCAAATTCGTTGTTTTAGAGCTGGGATAGTTCTGGGTGGATCACTTTGAAAAACTCTCGTTCTTAAGTAGCCCCATAGAAAAAAGTCATAGGTTGATGAATCTGGAGAGCGAGGGGGCCAGGGATATCCCCGTTTCGAGAAATGACGCGGCTTGGAAACAAAACATTCACAGCATTCATGGCATTTCTCGCAGTGTGGCTTGTTGTCCCATATTGTTTGTTCATTCAATGGAAAACGGGCGAGTTCTGGTGTAAGAAAGTTATGAATCATTTCGATGTAACGCTCAACGTTAAAAGTCATAGCAAACCTACCCGTTTCTTTCTGGCCCTACTGCAAAAATGCATAGATTCCAATGGAGGACATTTGGAAGATGTTAAATTCAAAAAAATGATTTTTGACTTATTGTACACTAAATGGTTACATTTCTACTTTCTATTAATGATAAGAAAATAACAAAAATACAATTTCTTAAACAGCCTGTTGCTTATTCAAATCGTCCCACTTCATTGGCGAACCCTGTATTATACATTGACCTTTTTTGTATTGGTCACCCATCCTGATTATTGTGAATGAAATCAATGGTAAATTTTGAATCCTCATGATGCTCAATTCATCTTTTGAATAATAATTCTGAAAACATAATCTTCATTCTAAATGACCTCTTATTCTACTGCATGGTGGTGTGATTGAATAGCTCAGCATTTTCTGCTACAGAAATCGACTTTTCACATTATTGCCGATAAAAAAATTGTGATCCATGGTACCATGGACAATAATGAAATTGCATATGAACGAATTACTCATAGATTCTAATGAATATTTCTCAAATAATAAATTAGGGTGTGGTAGATTTATACTTCCCGAGTAGGAATCCCTTATCATCTTGTGAAATGATTGAAAACCAATCATTTATGAATATTTTGAGGCAAAAAACAATACACTAATCGAATCCAAAATAATATTATTCTTCTCATACACACATTGATTTTCCGCAGCCCGTTATTCCTTATTGAGTAGGTAGGTACTGAGTCTGAATTCTAGTTTAGGATGAACTGGTATTGAAGAGAGACAAAGCTATTCTTATCTCAAATGTATGCGTCTCCAATTAGTAACTTCTCTAAAAAATGCTCAGTTCTCATGTTGACCATAATCGCTAATTGAAAGTACCTTGAAGATGAGAAGATGAGGAACGATGATTTGACTGAGATTTTGCACATTTAAGCTTGTCAAACATAGCATATTTTGTATTCTCTGTGGTTGACAAACGTTCTAGAATGGAATAAGTGCAAATTTTGTCAACACCTGTGAAGATGTTCCCGACTCGTTCAAATTTTAATAAAAATCATGCCATAATATAGTTCCTCAATTTTGAAATAATGATGATAGATAATTTGTTCAGATTCCAATTAAAATTACACCATAATTTAGTACTGAATTTTGTATCAATTGAACAACCAAACAAGAAATATCCTGAGCCAAATACCAAAACAAAGCTAGAGTTTTGAATTTATTCAATTTTTTGTACAATATTATTTCAATGATAGAAAATCAGCTGATATTGCTTAACGTACTCCCTACGCATCTCTCGCCATTACTAAGCTGTCTGAAATGAAACTGAAATCTCAATTAGCTGCTGCTGAGAAAAATGAATCGTGACCTATTCGTTTGCAGCAAATATTTGCAGCACTTTCATGCTCGTCAGGCCGCACCAGCTGATTTTCTATCATAAAATAATAAATTCTAGCTTTGTTTTGGTATTTGGCTCAGGATTGGGTCCAGTCACCCCTTTTCAATCACTTCTACCCTAAAATGGTAAGGGGTACAAATGTTTTGTTTGGTGGTTCAATTGATACGAAATTCAGTACTAAATTATGGCGTAATTTTAATTGGAATCTGGACAAATTTCTATCATCATTATTTCAAAATTGAGAAGGATGTGAAATTTCTTTTGATTGTACAAAATTACTCGACTTTAGAACTATATTATTGCATGATTTTTATTAAAAATTTTAACGAGTCGGGAACATCTTCACAGGTGTAAGACTTTCAATATTTTTTCATTTCTTTCCACAATATTTTTGCAAATACTCTTGCATTTATATAATTATGTTGTATTCTTATTATTATTATTAACAAAAAATGAGAACTCACATGTTTAGAGTAGCTAGTAGTAAAGGTGATATTGTGGCAGTTATTCATATTAAAATAATGGACAAGATATTTCCAAACCACAGATTCGTTAAAATCGAGATACCGGTTTCTGTTGCTACACCATCGTTAATAATTCACAATTATGGGAGTATCTAGAGATTGATAATAATGTAGCTGCCCGAATCGGTATTTCGATTTTTAATAAATCTGTGGATTGACATATTCATCCAACTGACAATATTCACACCACGAAGGAGATGGCCAAATTTTGGGAACATTCATTATAGTACCTTATTTGCTAATTTCTTTCAACTTTCGAATACGTCGCATGTCTAACACTCCGCAGGGTTCAATTTCCAAAATAAGTACCAATAAAGCACACATTGGAGTGGCACTGAATGACTGAAAAGGGTGAGGTGTATTGACAGAGAGTGACGAAGTGAAAACCAAAATAGAGGTTATATCATCACTTTTGGACTTATCTGCAAATTAAACATTTACCGCGACAATGGCGGCTCGGTTGGCGAAGTGGGCTGGGGCGTCACAACCTTCAGTCCGCTAGCACTGCCGCTGGTCAGGGTTCGAGACCCAGTAGGCATGGGTGTTTTTCACTTAATCAATCACCTTCGAACTCATTATTCATTACCCACGCAAAAGCTAAAATGCTTACGTGGTTATCCGCAATAATAAAAAATCTATTTTTGCTGAGTAAGATATAAATAAATAAATAAATAAGTTGTCCATATTAAATGAAAAGACAAGATGGCCATTAGTATAGGCCTATTGTATACCTTTAGTATAAAGCTACTTCACGTTTAAATTAACCAGATAATAGTAAAGCAGCCGTAACCAGTAAATAGATTTTCGATAAATATGTGGTTTGACAATATATTTTCATTTAAATCCATGTTGTTGGAGTTGAGTTGTTCCCCATTACGCATTTGAACCATCACAACACTGGATTATTGAGTAATTCAACTTGATTCCTCTTATTATTATTGCAACTTGATTCTTCTTATTTATTATTGTACCAATAACTGAAAAATAACGTGCCAATATCTCTATCTAGATCTTAATGAAATTTATTAGATAGTATAATATAATATACGAATTATATTCAATATTCGATTGTTGATCATCAATTCCTGAGGCCGACATTACACGGTAATATTTCTATTATCATAGTTAATCGTATGAAAATATGATTAAGTATTGCATCTCTTCTCATTTTATAAACTATTATTATAGGAATATTATCGTGAAATACCGGCGTAAAGGTAGGCTATTATATAAAATATTTTCACAGTAATATTTCTATTATCTGAAGAGAGATAAAAACACGAATTCTTATTTCCATCCCTTTCCATAAGATTTCATAATTATTATAATAGAAATATTAACATGTAAAATCAGGCTAAAATACAGAAAAAACTTGAAAAAGTCTTCAATAAATACTCACCTGACATCTTTCAATCACACGCTATTGGATCAATCAATCTCAATGATTCGGGTGAACTAGAATTCCTTCACTTTGCCACAAGTTGTCACCAATTTGTTTGAAGCACTCTTAGATACCTTTATCTATTGGGAGGCGTCGCTCTGTTATCTACACTCACCGGGTGACAAATAGATTTTCGGAGAATACTCTAATATGGTGTAATGAGTGTGAGTACAAAGATGAATGATAGTTTTGTTTGAGCGCGTGCGCGTGCGTGTGAGAAGAAAAAGAGAGGAGAAGAGGGGTTGCATGAAGGAGAGATAGAGAAAACAAGACTTTGGTTGAAAAAAAGAGAGAGTTGAACGGGGTTTGGATAAAGGAGAGAGTGAGAAAAACGAGATTTAGATGAGAGAGAGAGAGAGAGAAAATGAAAGAGAAAATCGAATTTGTGAAGGGAGAAAAAGAGTGAGAGGAAACGAGATTTTGGAAGGAAGATAGAAAATCATATTTGTTTGAAAGTGAGAAAGAGAAAAAATAGATTCGGGAAGAATGACTGAGAGAGATTGAGAGAGAGAGAGAGAGAGAGTCGTTTGAGAAAGGAGAGGTTGAGAATGGGTTTGGAAAAAAGAGAGAGGATGAAAGAGAGGGTGTGACAGGGAGAGATTGTTTGATGAGAGGAGGTAAATTTCACTCAAGTTGAGAAGACACGCCGTTACAATGTAAATTGTATTGAGACGGAGTTTCTTCTCGACTTGTGCAAACTATATGGAGGTAATAAAATTTTGAACAATGTTACTTGACATTGGTGTATTGAAATATGAGGTGAGAAGAGAAAAATTATCTGAGAGTAGAACTGAGAGAGAGACGTGAAGCTTATGAGTGAGATAAAATGAGAATTAGCATTATAATAATAAGTTTGTTCGTGTTTGTGTTGAGAAGTGTGAGAGAAGAAGAGATTATCATTGAATAAAGCAATGAGATAAGTTCAAGAGAGAGAAGAGATGGGTGAAATATTGGATTGTGAATGAGAAGTAGGCCTAAAAGGTAGATACTAATTTATTATTCTATTGTAGAGGTGTGATTGATTCAATTGGAATTATTCAATATTAATGTCTGTATAGGACGGTTCATTATAGTCGAATCGAATGTGAAAACCCTGTTGAAATTATAATGAAATTAGCTCATATTCCTCCTCTCCCAATTTTTCAAAATTATCGAACCCTTCCTTGTCAATTGAGCAGACGTCTACGTAGTTTATTGATGCAATTCATGGATTTAGATTAGAAATTTGATAATATTCATATTTAACTCAAAAGAGGGAAAATAGAAAATGAGGAAATAATTGGGGATGATTTTTTAGAAATCATTCTTTTTCTGCTCTCATTTATCATCATGAAATGAAAAAGAGAGCCATTCGACTCTAAAATATTCTAATAAGCAGTTATTTCAAATCCCATCGTTCAGGCACATAGGTAAGGTAGTTGAAGCCTTAAAACTTTAAAATACAATGAAAATATTTGAAAAAGGGTACTTTGATTTTGATCAATTCAAAGTTTTAATGAATACAGTAGCCATGAGAGAAAATAAGTTGAAGCCTTGTACATGTGTTCAGTAAAGAAGATTGCAACAAATTTAGCAATAGATCGAAAAATATGTTGAGTGCATATAGCTACTAATATTAGCTCCAATTGCATCGAATGATTATTCATTAACAATACTTGTTTCCGAATTTATTCATACACCTTTATCACTCTTATTTCAGCTTCTCTCTCTTCAACAAGTGCAAATACCGGTATTAAACGAACAAGAGGTGAGAATCACACGTAACAATGTAACAGTCTGACTTCTGCTCTATCTTTTTCAAATGCTAATTCTGTTAATTACTGTCAATGACGCATCACTCTTGCGGAAAATATTAGAACAAATTCCGAAAGTCATTTAACAGAGAATAGAATACAGTACAGCCTCACATTTACATTTTAAGGTCTCTCTAAGTTCCTTCAAAGCTCAATTGTTATACATTGTACATGTACATGTGGAATTCCAATATTTTTCAAATAATTTTCACAAATATTTTGATTCAAATGTTAGAAATGACTTAGCTCATCCCTGTTTTAAAACCTCATGATGAAAGAAATGGATCAATACTTGACAAAACCGATTATTATTCAAATAGAAGCATTGAAGATAAGAAGGCTTGAAGTATTATTTCCTTCTTCAAGCTTTATAATAGATGATTACGTTGAATCACTTTTCTTTTAAACCATTCTAGTGAGTAGTAATGTAGTGCTTTATCACTTCAAACAACAAATAATAAATATTCCAGTCTCCAATATTTGAATGTTTATGTGGAATAGAGAGTTGAGGATTCTTTAAATTTCCGGTTAAAAATTTATTATTACATTTATTTTATATTGGTATTCAATTTTCAACAATATTTCATGTACCGATTATTTAGAAATGCAGGCTTATAATTGTTTCACAAAGCACACTATTTTAAATTTCAATCTATTAACAACAAAAATGACTTGGTTATTCTCATAATTGAATACTGGAATACTAGTCTGGATGCCAAATGCGAAAAAAGGGGGTAACCTTTTTTTGTGGTGTGTCGTTGATTTTTTGATCGATTATGATAGATTTTGATGCGTAGATTCCGAATCCAAGTGATGTGAAGCTGTAAAAGTTGAGTATTTTTTTGTTAATTCAAGATGGCGGCCCGAAAAATATCATTCTTATCTTTTTTTGGTAAATTAAATTTCCAAGAGAATGGTATCGGATTCATGTCTCTATCCTTATCGGGAACGGAGTTATGATTTTTCAAAAAAGAGGCTAATTTTCAAGGAAAATGAGTATTTGAGTATTTTTAGATCTTGCTTGCTTAGATCTTCTGACGTATTCATTTGAATAATGTAAATCAAAATAACTTTGGGGATAATTTTGTCCTCTACAATTTGAGACCAAGTAGACCTCTCTATCTTGTATAGTTTTTGTATAGCTCATTCTTCTCAGCTCATCAAGGCGGTCTAAATTCATATATCATATGTTGAATTCGGGAATTATCTCAAAGGGTTCAGAAGATATACTCATTTGTAAGCAAAAAATGACTTTTTTGTATATATGATGAAAAAGTCAATTTTGCCTCGGCAATGAATTCTTGAGCTATGAATTGTCGAGATCCGATGACGTTAACAATAGTTAGAGGTATCCTTAGATTGAGATCCTTGAAGGGTCCTTTCTATTGAACATAACCAAAATTCAGGTCGATAAGTGGCTTATCTGCTAGAAATTGATCTATAAGACATTATTACCAAAGAAAATCTCAATACAAGCACGTATAAAAATTTTTGGAGACCATTTTCCCCATAAATAGGGGTTTTTGAGGTACAAGGATATCTTTTTACTGCCCTAGTTCAAAAACTATACAAGATAGAGGGGTCTACTTGGTCTGAAATTGTAGAGGACAAAATTATCCCCAGAGGTATTTTGATTTACATTATTTAAATGAATACTTCAGAAGATCTAAGCAAGCAAGAACTAAAAATACTCAAATACTCATTTTCCTTGAAAATTAGCCTCTTTTTTGAAAGATCATAACTCCGTTCCTAATAAAGGATAGAGACATGAATCCAATACCATTCTCTTGGAAATTTAATTTACTAAAAAAAAATTAGAATGAGTCTTTTCGTCCGACGTTTCGTTTTGACGGAAATCGTGGTAGACTAGAAATGGAACCTAAATTTCGGCCGCCATCTTGAATTACAAAAAATGCTCAACTTTTACAGCTTGGCATCACTCGGATTCGGAATCAATCGGACGCATCAAAATCTATCTGAATCAACGACATACCACAAAAAAGGTTACCCCCATCCCATTGGCAACCAGACTATACAGATGTACAGGTTTTTTGCTTATAGTCCCAATTCATCAACTTCGATTCCTGTAATTTGAAAATCTTCTATTTAATTATCAATTCATTGAAAATCAATTATGAATTTCATATTGAGGGGTGTGTTAAGCAACTCCCAAAGCTCCCAATTAATATTAAGTGTTGAATAAATGAAAATAATATAATGATTTTTATTGTTTGGACGAAATAGGAATGTTTTCGCTCCCGATTGCTTTATTTCATAATTATCTTGTGTATCTTCTTGAGAGGAAATTGAACCGCATACACACAGTTCATCAAGACATTCCATATTTCTCAACATCTTGTCGAAAAATTATGTATGATTTTCACTTGCCTCAACGCAATAATTGAACAAATTAATTTCCCCCTGTTCTTTCCTCACTCAGCGTACACCATGCCGCTCAGCCCAACTCCCACACAAACGCTTGATTGCACGTTTTTCTGGAAAACTTTACGATATCGAATACCAACCGAACTGTCAAGCCCACTCAGTTGCTACTGCTACCTGGCGGATCCAACGCGAACTACCAGATCGATACCGGAGTGCACTATCCGTGGAAAACGGCAAGACTCTTGCCTAGATAAGAATTTCGTGTTGCTCGGATATTTTTCGGGTAGAACCTTTGATTCTACTTTACCTATCAGTGTCAGTAAACAGTGAACCTATCTACACACTCTGGGATAAGCGACTCCTTCTGTAAGTACAGCTTAATCAGGTTGAGACTAATATGTATTTTCCCCCAGCCGTCTGGGGAAATCTTTGGTTACGGGAATCGAATTTAAGGGATGATTTACCCTATGAATTTATCAAAGACGTTGGAAAATCCAACATATTTCTTTACAAGTGAATTACTCCGCTACAGAAAATTAATTTTATGATTCGTTTAAAGGTGCATTACAAGTATTATTTATGAATGAAAAAGGTTGTATGTTTATTTGTGGAGGGGGAAATGTCATCATTCATTAGAACCATGACAACACCTGGTACTACACGCTTGTGGTTTATATTAGTGGTTTCTGTAGTAGCAGTAATTGATTAATTGTTTCTGTATTTTGTAGCATTGTTCCCGAAGAGAGTTTTATAACAAGCAACGTAGTTTTTTATGTGTTATCTCTAGAAATAACAGTCCAACGACTGGTTCAATCCCAGTATATTACGCTATTGTTATTTATTTATCTATTTAAACAATTATAATAATTCATAACTAACAATGGAAATAAATTAAACAATTTAATGGTTCTTATCCACAACTATTCTTTCCTTTCTGCTATTATTTCAAAGACTGGGAGAAATACGATTTAATCATTATCAATTATTATCATTTCCTCTGAGAATTTATCCGAGACTCGTTTATCAGTTCACCTTGTTCATGATCAACACAATTCGATCAAATAATATGATAATAAATAATTCAGTTGCATCAAATGGAACGATTAAAAATTGTAACAACATGTTCATTGACGTTATGCAAGATACCGGCTTCGGTTGTTACACCGTTATCAATCTCTGGTAAGCTACATAGTAAACTCTAGCGTTTTCATTCTAACCATTTTCAACGGATTTTTCAGTTTTCAGATAATTCCAGCAAAATACTACACAAAAATCATCTAGTACAAGTCTTGAATTCTATAGATTTGTAACACTGGCGGCTCGTGCCCACGAAACAGGTGAAGTGCTGTACAGTAAAAGATACGGGCACTTCACCTGTTTCATGGGTACGAGCCGCCAGTGATTTGTAAACCATTCCTTGAAATTGTAGCGTCAGAAAGAGCGCCTATTAATATGCTTCCATGTTCCATCCTTCTTCAGTACTATTTGCGATCCAGAAGTCGCTTACATTTAAGGGCTGGAAATTCTGTTTGGTCACGTCAAGTTGCGTGTATGAATTTTGGCAGAGGGTAATTCAAGAGCAGGGTGATGTAAAAATTGGGAAATGGATGGCATTAAATTCAATAGCAGGACAAGGGTTAGAATTAGTTTAAACTTGGAAAATTACAATATGGCCTATTCCAAAGTTTTAATATAGTATACCTGATTATGGATGAATTTTCTGCGGATGGAATTCAAATCTTTTCAATAATTGAAGTGAAAAATGAGATGATTGAAACAAATAATAATTATGGGAAATTCAGTAAGAATAATACATTATTTATGTGTTTACTAACAATGTTTATCTTTTCTCTATTCAAATAGAATTCACCCTTCTGAGCTTTTTAAGCTTCTTGAATTTTCTAGATATTTTACAATTGAAAATCCATTCACATTACTGGTGGACGTATTATTTGTATAAATATTATTTGTCCTTAAGTTCCAATGATAGTAAAAAGATAGCTCTGTATCGGCAGTGAACTACTTCATTTTCAATTTACTACGTAACCAACTATGTAGATTATTTAAACTAATAATTATAATTATTCAGGAGAACAAACAAGTTCTATCAGAATCTAAAATTCAAAAATTAATTCACGTGTGATGATGTTGCTCACGGTAACATTTCTTGAAACCATTGTTAGAACTCAATAGCATGAAAGTTTTCTTTCAACACAAAATATGCATTTTCTTGCAAACCATCTAATCAAATTTTTAAGCAAAGTTTGCCGTTGATTATGAGTATTCAAGAATTTTAAAACTCTTGAACAACAATGAGTTATTGTTCTGTAACTGAATTATAATAAGAAAAAATCGAATTATATTTTTACAGCTGGGAAAACATTTCCAGCGTTTTTCATTCGGAAAACGAATGAACAATAAGATAAAATGCCTGGAGTGACCTATCTTAGGTCATGGGATGAGAATAAATGTCAAGCAGTGCCCTTCCGCTTGGAGCCCAGTACAGTCTGTCCAAGCAGAGAAGACATTCTGGCAAGATGGGAAAATCACTCTAGTTCAGTCAATATTGGTTCAAGAGTTATAAATGTAGCCTAAATTTGTAGGAAAAATCTGATCTACTATTTGAAACTAGATTTATAATTTTTCAATCAATATCAACCGAGCTGAGTCATTTTCCCATCTTGCCAGAATTTCTTCTTTGCTTTGCACAAACCAGTACAGTGCAGTGAAGGGAGGAAGCTCTAATTGAGTCTCATACCAAATGTGAATACCATGCACATTGTTCCAGTCGGGTCAAGATTTTACTTGGGCTCGCTTTTTATTTTGAAGTTAATCTTTAATATGGATGAAGATGTTTTTTTTAAACAATTAAATCAGTGAATTTCCAAGCAAAAGCTTGACGTTGAATTTTAAAACTCTTGAATTATCATTCATATAATGATTACTAGTTATAATAGTTATTATTCTATTTATATGTATCTGAATTTAACTCCGTGTTAAAAAATTAATTCACATTTTACAGATTAAGGATCGCTATGGAGGCCAGAATGGAGACGGGGTGTCAAGATTATGGATAAATCAAACAAGGTGAGTCTATCTCCTACTATACTATAATTTATTTAAATTTAGAATCGTCTATTTCCCTGAAATATTTTCAAGTTTTTCAACAAAACTCAAATAATAAGAAGTTGAACCTTTTAATACTTCAATATTTTCAATTTACACATAGGCTATAGGCCTACAGTTTTCAAACTTAATTTAACATGCTGAGCTCATAGGTTGGAAAACTTAATACTAATAATGATAGTGATGGTCTAATAATTGGAGTACTGAAAGACATAAGAGACATTAAAGTTTGTTAACTATTTTTTAGCTTTAAAATTTTAAGTGAGAATTTCAAATCATTTCAGATATTTTTAATGCTGTTTTGAATCATTTACCAACCTTTCAAATTTTAAATTGATGAATCATGGTTTTTTCATTCTTGAGAGTTGAAATTTGTGAGTATAGTGAAAGTGGACATTGTGGATAGACATACATCTTAAACCTTCATCATCATCATTCATCATCACTCATTCATCCTTTGCTTAAAATACTTGGAAACCAAGTCGCAATTGTAAACAAAGAATAAAGAGCAAATGCAATAAGTTTTATTGTTTCTCAAATTTTACCAATTTATTGAGAATTTTACTTTAAACTTTCACTGGAATTCTCACTCGCCAACATTATTCTGAGTGAACAATTAGATTCATTTCCTAGAAATAATACAATAGAGATATTTTTCTCTATATTAATAGAGTCAATATTTTTTCTTATCACAATAAACTAAACTAAATCTTACATTAAAGTAAAAAACTTGTCATCCAAATTTGAATAAGACACATTCAATTAGAAACATTCCAAATCACTGCTTAACAAAGAATGATTTATTAGGCCCTATAAAATGTAGAATAAATTAATATCATCAAGATATCATTAATATCATCTTATACTAAGAATGCTGGGAATACATGAATGAATGAATGAATAGCCAATAGCATCAAACACTAACGAAAGAGATTAGGAATGATGTTGTTGTAAGCCACGCCTCCAAACTCTGATTGGCTGAAGGTTACAACAGTTATCAACCAATCATGAGCCAGCTATACAACGACGTCACAAGACAGGAGCTCATGAGCTGCTACTCTCTAATTGGTCGAAAAAGTGCAATGGCGTTATTCTCCAATCAGGATACTTTTTAGATTTTTTTAGGTGGTCTGTGTCATAAGTATTGCAACTCCTTATTTTCTTGGTGCTTCAAGTTGATTCAGTGTAGATTGTTTTAGCTTTCTCCGTAATTTCCAAAAGTTTGAATCACTGAATCTGATTATATAATTGGTAATAAATAGATAATTTTTGTTAATCTTATCATTCAATCCAATAATAATTATAACATTATCATAATAATATAATGGAATTTCCATTTGTGGATTAACAAAAAATATTTTTAATGAATGCGTCACTTTAGTGTAACCTAGACATCAAATTATTCTTATATTACTAAAATTAATAATAATTCCTCTATTATTTCAGATTGCCACCATGGCCGAGTTAGTCAACAGGAAAGCAATGATTCGAGGTGAGTAAAAGTAATTCACTATAGCCTACTGTTGGAATTTAAATTCAATAATATTATTATAATCAATTTGTTTATCACAAATAAAGGTTCATACCGACTCGAAGCAACAAACAAGTATCCTGACAATATTCATCTGATCATATTCAAAAACTAATTATTCACTTCAATCAACTCAAAAATCTCTCTATTTGGATTTACTCTGCTTATCAATTGTACCTTTCAAACTGAATATTCTTTCCAACATATTCTATCAATATTGTACCTTTCAAACTGAATATTCTTTCCAACATTAGGTACTATCTTAATTGATATTTTTGTGAGTTATATATACATACATTACTTTTACTTTTCATCCCAATCATATTCTCACCCCGCCCGTGAGAAGGGCAAGTGCTTCATTCTTTATAATATATGTGTAACGTTCTCCGTTCTCCTCTATCTAGAATTCAGGGATAGTCGAGTCTCACCATCCTGAATTCAGGAATACCGTGAGTGTAATCTGTCCAAGTAAAGAAGACAACCTGGCAAGATGGGAAAATGACTCCAGCTTGGTCAATATTCGTTCAAAAATTATTAATTCAATCTCGAATTGTAGGAAATATTCTGATCTACAATTTGAGACCGAATTTATAATTTTTGAACCAATATTGACCGAGCTGGTGTCATATTCTTATCTTGCCAGAATGTCTTCTTTGCTTGGACAGACTATACATAACACACTGCGGACGTTGAATTTCAATGCAACAAACAACAAAAAGATGAGAAACTTTGGTGTCTCTCTAGATTGCGTCTTTCTGTTTTGTATTTCGGTCACATACATACCAAAATTGCACTAGGCGACAGTTGTAAGATATATTGCTGTCCATGTAATATTGACAGACATCATGGATATTTTTGCGATGGGAAGATACAATATAACAATAATATTCATCATATTTTGTTACTTTCTACGGATTCAATTTTAGGGCTAGTCGTGGAATCGCAACCAGATAATATGAACATGGAAATAAATTGACGAATTTCATGAAATTGTTTCCAATCCAAATTTATCATTTTTGTTTTTTAATTCTCATTAGGACATTCTATTAATTATATTCCCCTCTCAATTGATTGAAAACTGGTATGGATGGAAATGTAGTTTTTCTTTTGAATTTTTTCGTAGACCATGATGGAATTTCTGTATTTGGCATGGATGAATTGAAATTGACAGTTGTGAGATCACAAAGGGGTGATTTCCCCATTTTTGACAGTCCAAAAGTTCTCTACCTCTCAAAATAAAGTGACTTTCCATCACTGGCGGCTCGTACCCACGAAACAGGTGAAGTGCCCGTATCTTTTACTGTACAACACTTCACCTGTTTCGTGGGCACGAGCCGCCAGTGCTTTCCCTGTTGTGTGCTAGTATAATAATGAATAATTCTGAATCGGGTTGATGAAGAATTTTAAAGAAAAAACTAAATATAGTAGGCTTTCCAACATTCAGTATACATTTCAGTTACATTGAATAAACATTTTAGTAGCCTATGTCAAATGTTGAATTCGGTTACATTCCAAATAGAAGTATAACATTGGAATAGGCTATTATTTTCAAGTTCACCATCATATTTTTACAGGGCTAATATTCTCCATGTATTATTTCGCATCTAGGATTCAGATTATTAACTTGACAAAGTCATGGAAGACTAAAAGGTAAATATTTAATTTTTGAAGCGGCTTCTAACTTTGTTCATTTCTGCATGATACTGCGCTCTTGTAGTGACCGCTGGAACTAATTTGGCCTGCATTAAGCTCGATATGAATCTGAAGCCGTAAATCTTCACTTCTAATGACTTATAGGCTAGGTACTTCATACAATGATACGATTGAACATTAATCTCTTATGCAAATTATTGGTAGTATCCAGAGTTGGATACACACAATAATAATTATTAACCAAGGATCTAAGAATGTTGGACAGAATATGACGACTAGGTTTCAAGAATCAAATGCCTCATTTCAGCACCTTATATTACTATGTTGATCTTCAAATCTTCATTCTTATACTCTATCTCACACTATTTGAATAAAGAACTTTAAAACAGGGCTGTTTAAAATAATTGAAAAATAAATAAAACTCAAACACCCTTTTTTGAAAACTTTAAAAATTATAAAACACACATACATGTTTCGGGATCTAAGCCCATTTTCAATGTGGATAAAAATAGTTCTATTTTCATCCACATTGTGGATTATCCACATTGTGTTTGAGTTTTATTTATTTTTCAATTCTATCTCACACATATACACTCTCTCTCATGATGATCTCATATGAACAGAATGTTTTTTACGAAACTGTTGTAAATCCGGATAAATCTATGAAGTTTCTTCCCTCGACTACTACCCATTAATTCCCAATATAGGCTTTTCGCGAATCACAAATTATTATGTCTTCTTATTACATACCCTCAATTTTGATTTCAGGTGTTCTTGTCTTTTTCATAATAGCCTAATTTTGCGAGATTGTCTTATTTCAAAACTTTCGTGTACTCAACCAACCAGTAGAGTTATATAAGTATAGATAGATTTATCTATGAGGAGGACTTAACGATGTCATCTCGTATTCGTTTTATAAGAACATTTTCTTTCATTGCAAATAATCAAATCCGTGTTTGTCTTTGTATTTGACATATCTATTGGTTTGTAAAGTTTGACAAATCACTATTCAGTAAATATTCTCTCACTTGTGGAGTACCTAGTTCTGAAGGTGATATTGTGGTAGTTATCCATATTCATGAAAAGGCAAAATATTGTTCAACCATAGATTTATTAAAAATCGAGATACCGGATTCAGTTGATAAGTCATTATTAATCTCTCGTAAACAGTAAACAGTTTATCTGAGATTGATTTTGTTACTTATAACAACCGAAACCGGTATCTCGATTCTCCAATAAATCTGTTTTTTGAAAATATCTTGTCTTTCAATTTAAATAGCATCCAATCTTCACATTATTTTCTCCATTAATTCGAATTCCAACGGTGGACTGCTTCATCATGTCACCTTTTATCCGTGTCTAGAATGTGGAAAGCTCACTGGAGAGTGAACAGGTCTGAAGTTCAGAATCAGAGTGATGGAAATGTGAGCTGTACCAGCCAGCCACGCCTCAGCTTCTGTGCTGAACTGTGCCATATAGGGTTTCATACATAAACTCGCCGTGGAAATCGATGCCAAACACATGCACGTATCACTGCACCCACATAATAATCCATACTCACGCATACATTTCAAGATGCAATATCGGTCTCTCCCTGAGAGAGAAAAGGGAATTTTAAAACATCCATGTATATATTCATACATTATTAAATTTTAAACTTTAAATAATTACAAACAAAGTACCCTTTTTAAAAATATTTTATTAATACAGTAGCCCTAAAAGAAAATAAGTATTAATAAATTTATTTGGTGTTCCGGTTCTTTAAATACTCAATTTTTAAAAGGGTACTTTGATTGTAATTATTTGAAGTTTTAACAGATACAGTAGCCCTAAAAAAAATAGGTATTATTAAATTTATTTGGTGTTCCGGTTCTTATAGTTGTTTTGAAAAGCTTGTTTAAAAGTGTAAAAGAGCAAAGAGATATTAGCCCACATGATTCTTCTCGTTCCCATCTAGAAAAAAGTAGGTAGTATGGCGAAGTGGAACAACCTCTGGGTCTTCCCACTATTATAACTCATACACTAAATCATAATAGTATTTTCAGAGAATATATCAGATAAAGCATGTAAGTTATCAAATGAAATAATCGGAATGGAAGGTCAAATATCATAATTGAAACTATATTTTTTCATACTTTTTTCATTTGATACCCATGTTTTCTTATACTAATTATTGGATTCTAAATCCCCTTGAAGGAAATTTCAAAGTGAACTTATTTAGATTAAGGGGATTCCTTTTTTATATTTTCTTCTCCCATGAAAACTACAAACGCCGTCTATCGGAGAAAGAAGTAAACAATTAAGCCAGTGTACAATCTTAATGCTAGACTCCCATTGGTCAGTTCCTCTCTTTTTGAAAGTGGGAGGGAGTGAGTGTCATCCAATCGCAGAGCTTCTTCGTGAAATGTTAGTTTTATCAATAGAAGACTCCACTTTTTTGTTTTCAAAGAAATATTTCTTGTCGTACCATATTTCCTTTGAAGAGCGTGACGAGAAAAAGCGTTGAAAACAACTTTCCAAACTGGAATTATTGTTGAATTTGAATCACTGACAAAAAGAGAAGGTTTCTCCTCTTCTTCTTCCTCCTTGCCTTTTTCCCATTATTTGGGGTCGGCTCTCCTTGATCTCAGTCTCCAGTTCGAACGATCCTGGGTCGTCTGATTTGTCAGGTCCAACTGCTTCATATTTCTATGAACTAAACCTAGCCATGTGAGACGGGGTCTGCCTCTGCCCCTCGGCTGTGTCTCCATATCAAGTACCTTCCTTGTCATGTGATTGGGTGAACGTCTATTTACATGTCCATACCAGCGCAACCTTCCTTCCATTATCTTCTCATAGACTGGTGCCACCCGGAAACTGCCCCGAACATGTGTGTTCCGAATGTGGTCCAGTCTAGTCACACCCCCTGCCCATCTCAGCATTTTCATTTCAGCGGAATGGAGTCTATCTTCTTGCTGTTTTTTCAGGGGCCAACACTCACTTCCATATAGCATTGCTGGTCGCACTGCAGCTTTATACACTTTTCCCTTGATGGGCACAGGCATTCTTTTGTCGCAAAGTACCCCAGTTAGCTCTCTCCATTTAATCCAACCTGTGTTTATTCGGCTTGAGATGTCAGCATCTATGCTTCCATCATGGCTGATTATGGAGCCTAAATATTTGCATTGAGTAACTATTGGGAGTGGAGTACCTTGCAATTGTATGTGTGCCTGCGCCTGATCATCATTGTCACCAAAGCTGCAGTGCATATAGACCGTCTTCTCTCTGCTAATTCTTAGGCCAGCTGCTTCCAGGCTGTTACGCCACAGATCAAGAGACTGTTGTAATTCTTCTGGCGTTTTTCTTATGAGAACAATGTCATCCGCATAAAGAATGTCCCAAGGTGGTGGATGCTGAATTTCTCTAGTGAGGTAGTCCATGACAAGGTTGAAGAGGAGTGGGCTCAGGGCTGAACCTTGATGAACCCCAACTTCCACACTAAACTCCTCACCAATTCCAGCCGGGCTCCTGACCTTTGTTTTAGCTCCATGATACATATCTCTTACCACGTTTACATAGTACTCTGGGACTCCTTGTGCTCTCAATGCTTGCCAGATTAAATCTCTTGGCACTCTATCAAATGCCTTCTCTAGGTCAATGAACACTAAATGCAAGTCTGCTTTATTTTCTCTGTGTTTTTCCATAAGGATTCTGACAGAGTGCACTGCATCAGTAGTGGACCTACCACTAACAAAGCCACATTGATTTTCTGTCACCGATGTTACTCCCAGCAGGCGTCTGTTCATCACTCTTTCCCAAATTTTAAATGTATGAGAGATGAGTTTCACTGCTCTGAAATTTTTACACAAACGAACGTCACCTTTGTTCTTATAGAATGGTACAATGTAGCTTCTCCTCCATTCATCTGGAATTCCTTCACTGAGCACCGCATTGAAGACCCCAGTAATAAATTTCACCCCTGTGTCATTCAGCATTTTCCACACTTCCACTGGGATCTCATCTGGCCCCACAGCTTTGTTTGTGGCCATTTCATGGAGAGCTACCCTTACCTCCTCCTCTGAAATGGACGGAATTGGCCCCATTGTCGGCAGTTCAGATTGCAGTGTCTCAATTGGAAATTCTTCATTGAGGAGATGACAATAATATTCTTTCCACCTTTTCCTTATGTCCTCATCTTTGGTGAGAAGCTGACCTTCCTCATTCTTTATAAATTTGACCATTCTGATGTCTTGACAGTTGTTGTGCCTCTGCTTGGCAATCTTGAATATCAATTTTGAATCCTTGGTGGTCTCGATCTTTGTGTAGAAATCTTGCTCTGAAGCGGCCTTTGCCTGTGCAACAGCCCTTTTTGCAGCTTTCTTGGCCAGTTTATTAAAAGAGAGTTTTTCTTGGCCAGTTTTTTAAAAAGAGAAGGTTTCTGTATTGATTTTTTAAATTATCGGTATTAACTTTTTTCTATTCATTTTCAGATGTTCTAATCAAATTCAAAATAGCTAAAAAAAAGCTATCTATAAGACTCAAACCTACCAATACTTTACTTCCCTTTCAGAATACACCAAAACAACATATTTTTAAGAGCCTGATAAAATCAATACTTCCTTATTTATAATTGGATTGGGGCCAAAAGGTCACCCTAGGACAACACTTGAGATAAATGGTATACAGACGAGGATTGAGTAGAGCAATTGACGGCAATTAATTGGAACGAAATAGTAGGGGAAGAAACTGAGTCAAAGGCGATATTGAACAATCTGTAGCCGAAGAATTGATTGAAGTTCGTGAAATATCTCCTGACCATGGTTTCAGATAAAAAACGTCTCAAAGACTAAGGAGATAACTTATCCTCCTAACAATTGAAAATTTGAAAATAACTTTTACTAAATTATTTATCAATTCCCTAATCATGATTAAGGTTATTAAAGATGAGTGTCTACGGTTCAAGAATATAGCCCATATTTTAAAATATGTAACAATATTTTTTATAAGGTGCAATAAGCACTCCTCAATACGATAAAAGAGGTTTTAATGATTGCATATTGCACAAGACCTCTTAATCTTTAAATGTTCGATTTATTGATACATGAAACAAACAACAAAAGATGAATACATCACTTACCACGTTCAAGACGATACAAACAAGACGTCTAAATATGATATGAAACCTTTCAATATGATACAGAATATAATTTAATTGTGCCAAAATTATACAATTAGAACAATCGGATTGATAGGCCCCGTATCGTATTCAGGTCGCATTGATGGAATCATGCATCGGATTCTCATAGACTTATTTTATCTTTTTGGGTGGAACTTGAATCGTTGACACACAACTTTAAATTTCTATTACTGAAGCCACGAGGTTAGACCCTTGACGAATAACTGTTATCGTAGATATACTATTCTAGTATAGTATAGTCTATGCTGTTATCTATTCTCAGCTCTGTCAGGACAGTCTGAAGCTATATTTAAGAGCGAATTAGTCTAGCTAGGGACGCTCTCCTTTAAATGTACTCTCGCAGACAGTTCTTGGACTATCCTGACAGAGCTGAAAATTGATAACATTCATTCGCCAACCGCCTAGCTTCGTGATGTCAGCTATAGTACGGAATCCTCCAAAACATACACAGATCGAGGGTTCAACGCTAAGGTCAATATTTATAATATAGAATCTGTCCAAGAAAAGTAGACATTCTGGCAAGAAGGAAAATGACTCCAGCTCGGACAATATTCGTTCAAAAATTATAAATGTGGTTTCGAATTGTAGGAAGTATTCTAATCCAAAATTTGAGACCAAATTCATACTCTTTGAACCAATATTGATCGAGCTGGAGTAATTTTCCCATCTTTCCAGAATATCTTCTTTGCTTGAACATATTATATTTAGTTAGGCCTTCGCAACCACTTCACTCACAGAGACAGTGTTGAGCCAGTCACAGTTTGGTTGCCATGACAACTCCCCACGAAGAACATAAACAATTGGGGAACTCCTTTTTCCCCCGAAACTCTGTGAGTTCCATTCCAAGCTTTTCCCCTCAGTTGATTATGCCTCACTCACAGCAGACTGTGTCTACAAACTCAGAATAACATATATCTTTTATCCCCTTCTCCAAGGACTTGAGTAGGGTACAATATTGAGTCACCATAATTTGGACTCCATTAGCATTGTTTTTCTCCGTTCATTATGTTTTCCCCTGAATAAGTGGGCTACTTTAAATGCAAATACTTGGAAACGTTTCATAAGGATTTTCTTCAACAACACTATTTCTAAGCACTAGTACCGAGTTGAACTCACATTTACTCTCTCTCTTCTAGCTCATGTTCACCGAAAAAAATACAGTACGGTATGCAAGAGGAATATTTAAAATAGGTCTGTTTAGAACGATTTTGTCTTTGAGCTAGTGCAACCTTCCTAAATTTACAAGAAAGTTTATTAGTCTTTATTCTTAAAATATTACTATATTCACAATGAAAAGAGCCTGTTGGATAGATTGAATAGAGCCTGTTGAAAACATAACTCAGATTAAAAGGACAAGTCTTCATTCAGTGAATAAAGGTAGTCCAAATTGGGGAAAAATTGTAAGGGGTCGAGCCTGTTTTCTCTCTCCAATATTATGTGATTGTGTCAATAATAATTATGAATGAATAAATAATACCTAAGTAGAAATATGACTAATAGAGTATTTCAACAATTACTTTTTCTTCTTCCTATACAACTTGAAATCTTACTGGACTCATATTAATGATTACAAAAACTATACTATGCAGTCTCATGCCTATAAAAAAGTCTCACAATTGTAAACTACAATAATTACTAGTTACACTCAATATTTTTTTAGCTCTCGAAATACTTTAGAATTGTAAACTACAACTAGTTACACCCAATCTTTTCCCAGCCCTCAGGATATTTTTGAAGTGCTATTGAAGTGAGAAGCACTAAAAAGTTTCTTGGCTCCATGGGGTGATCTGAAAATGCTCAGTGAGACTCTGTATCGGTCTAAAACGAAATGATCTTGAAAACGAGCTCCGCTACTGGAAGTGAACCCAAACAATGGCTGGTGTGGGCGCCTTCATAAATTTCAAGCTGTTTCATTTTTATTTCTTTCCTTATTCCAACCTTCCCCCAATCCTCCCTCTCTATTCCTTAGTTTCTCCCTTTCTCTCTCTTATTGTTATTATTCTACCACAACATCGATTTCTATCCTTCTCTCTCTCTTACTTTCTTCTAATCTTTTTTCGAGTCTCCAAAAGCTTCCCTTCGGCCCGAGGTCAACATCGACAAAATAGTCTGTCAGTCACCTGCAGAGAAAAGCTGGAAATAGACTTTTCGAACGATTTTAAAGACATCTCAGACTCTCCAGAATCAATTATTCCAGTTCCTGGCGCCTATTGATAGGCTTGACCAGTAAATGAAACAATAAACTGTTCGTATCGATTACCATAAGAGTTATTTTCTGATAGAAATAGGAATGAGAAGTTATTTTATGACTGGAAAGACCAGTGTAGAGAAAAACAATGAATATACAGTAAGCTATAATAACGGTTTTAAGGATATTTCGATTATTTGTCAATTATTTCAGTTTTTGTATCATTTGAAGTGAATTTAGTGCTGTATAATTTATTCCACTTTCTGATAATTCTATTGTTCTCTTTTTTATTTATTTATTTATTCAGAGAGAGGCAACACACACAATCTTAATCATGATAGGGAAAGAGAAAACAGGCACATGCCTTTCACTATTATTCTCATCCATTATTATATTACTTATTATTATATTACATTAGTACATTATTATATACTTCATTATTATTTCCCAATTTTGATGGAAAGTTCAGTCCAGAAAAGGTTATGTTTCTTGAAATCTTCTAAACACTGATATTTTGATGCTAAAATAATTACCAGAGGATTTTGGATTTTGAAGGTTGATGTAAGAAATTAATAATTTTAAAAATTCACTAGAATAATCATCTAATTTTTTTTAATTAATTAGTTGTATTCTGTGGAGCAACCGAAATCTTTCGACTGTAGACAAGAATCATGTTTGTAAGTTAGTATAAGATTAGTATAGCTCACGCAAGCTGAGAAGACTCGAGGTTTCAATGTAAAATGTATTGTAATTGCGTGTCTTTTTAGCTTGTGCGAACTTTAAACGTTGCATTAAATTTATTTGTTTTCTGAATGATTGGTTCTACAAATTCCAACTCAAGAAATATTTTTTTGTGTAGAGGGAGCGTCAAAATGTTATCTTCCTGGAAAATATAGTTTTCCAGTTTATACTCCTTATCAACTTTGGAAGACCTTGCTTTCTTGAATGTCATTCAGTCTTTCAGATAATTCTGCTTAGATTCAATTAGAAGACATGTTATTGCCAAACCATAGAAGTTTTTAAGTAGATGTGGAGGTGATATTGTAATAGTTATCCATATTGAATGGAAAGATAAGATATTGTCAAACAACAGATTTCTGTCTTTTAATTTAATATGGATAACCACAACAATATCACCTCCACAACTACTAAACAAATTTTGTCGAAAACTTTAACAAATTGTCAGGTATTTTACAGATGATTGATAAATGAAGCTTTCTTTTTTATTCTCTCTGAAATAATAATTCATTGTGTTAGGGAGAGTAGTTGAAAAAGTGTAGTTCGTATCCAATTATAATAGAGAAGAATGTAACTAATTGTGATTGATTGCGTTTAAAAACACACACAAGACGCCACTAAAAAACTCCCCTGGCGTGATCTTGAAATAACAATGACTAATGCCATTAGAACGAGTGAGTGCCTCAATGAAAAAGACTCAACAGAACGTGGTTTGTCTGTCGATTGGGTGCTTAGTCTAGAACTAGACGAGTCATCTTGAATATATTTGGAGAAATAAATAGAAAACATCAAAGACCGAACTTGGTTTCCTATTTTAGTTACTTGGAGTCGAATAAATCAGGAGAGTTCAGAAAATAAGATGGGATGTGTAGTGGTTGATTTTTGAAAAAATATAGGTTCTATTCATTCAAGTAAATTTCTATTTTGTTTCTACTTTGAAGATTCAATCGATAGCCTTCAATTACAGAAATTTTAATGCACTGTAAATCTTGATTTACATATCATACTTTGCCATAGAAAATTTGAAAGTTAGTTTTTGAAGTGTAGAAAAACTTCTCTTCTTCCATTTTGTCTCTCCCCATACTGCCTCACAGCGTTGGGGTAGAAAAACTCTGAAAAGAAAGTAAAACTTTGTGGAACTTTGAGAAATTGGCGTGGAATCAATCCGCCATAAACCTCAATCCAAAATCTAAATCTTTATGATTGAGCAATCCACCTAAAAAGTTGGTTCGAAACCCACCTAAAGCAGTAGGTCCATTCATATCTCATCATCATCCTTCCCATTACCCACGCACAGGCCCAAGAGCCCATGTGGGCATCACCCTAACCTAAAATATATATATATCTTGGAATCTCCACACATAAATTTCAAAAAGAAAACTTCATAACAATATTAATCATTTCAACACTTTAACAATATCATAACTTCTCATTCCTAAATACTCATCCTGTACCTTATCATTACATTTTCGTGATGTTTGATAAAGTTCACTCTCTATCTAGAATATTTTTATTCAAATGAGATGGAACATAATATTCTTCTTATACATTTATAATAACTTGAGACATTTTGTAATAATTTCCTGTTCTACCCCACCATTCTTCTTCACCTTTACCTCATTCTATCCCCATTATTCACTTTCCGTTCTCATAACTGATACCCTTCTCTACAGCTCACTCATTCCCCTATTTATGTTCTTATCTTTTTTCATAAAGTTCCACTTATTTACTTCATTCCGTCCCTCATAACTCATTTTCTCCAGTTTTCCCTCAAACTCAGTAGATTTCACTCACTCATGATTACCTTTGCTTAAAATACTTGCTATCAAGTCGCAATTGTAACAATAAAAAAATTTCTCCCGTAATCTTCACCGCTACAGAAACTCCCCAACATTTTTTAGCTCTTTATTTCCTCTTCTCCTCACAAATCTGCATCTCTTACTCTCCTAAAATGTCTGTTTTTTTTCATTTTTATTTTCTTTTATTTCTTATGTTCTGCTATTCCCGTTCATTACTCTCTCATATTATATACTGTATTCTCTCGAATAAATATTCTGAATTTTTCTTAGCTTATAGGGGAGAACGGGGCTAGTTGATAAGGAGGCACGTTGACACATTTAATATTGTGAGCCTAGAAACAAACGCATAAAGATGGGATTTGAGTCAGACATGTTGTCTAATGTTTTGTAATACCTAATGTAGTTTCATTGCCGACAGACCATTGTAAGCGATTTTATAATTGAAAGATTGTTTTGTGTAGTGCAAAGTAATTTTTGAACATCTTATTTGAGTTTAACTACAAGCAACAACATACCACCAGGGAAGTTCACCATTGGTATAGCTTAAAGCACATTTATAGGTGAGTGTTACGTGATAGTTTCAATTCTCCAGCTATCTTTGTTTTGAGGTTAGTTTGATTCATGAGACAAACATGCATTGGGGGCAAGTTGAGACACTCGGTTGGAGGCACATTGATACAGTGCATCAATGGTATGCACTACGGTGTATCAATGTGCCCCAATACAGTGAAATTCACATCTTCCCTATCTCAAAGCTGGGGAGCATAAAAATACTAAAAGGAGAAGCGGTTGAAATCCGCTATTTTAACAAGTACTCGTAAGTTACACTAGTGAAAGAAAACCTAGAGGTGTTCGCTAGGTAAAAAGAAGTTGAGAAGAATGCTGAGGTGGAAAATATGATACAGAGGTTTTTCAAAATGGTTGAAGCAGAATCAAAAGAGAAAAAGATAGTTAAGAAGAAGAAATTAATTCTAAAGAAGAAGATCAAGATTGAATCGGAGTCTGAGGAGGAGGGAGATGAGGACACATTGTGTCTTGTATGTATGAAACCCTATTCCAAGTCAATACAAACCCAGGTCCAAAAACTATTGTTTTTAATTATTACATCAAATAACATATTTTACTTTTATAAGACTACTTAATTTAAGTTTATAAATTTTTTTCAATCTTCTTAATTTCATTTTTCTTTTATATTATAAGCTTGTATCAACTTGCCCCCATGTGGGGAACATTGATACACTTTGTATCATCATACAAAAATGTCATTTTTGGAGAAATGAATTATTTAATCAAGAATATTATATTTTATATGAATGGATAACATATGAATCCATTATATCATGATTTTATCGATTTAAAATCATAGAAGACTTAGATTGTAAAAATCGGTAAGTGAAATTTGTCTCAACTTGCCCCACTCTCCCCTACACCCAACACCATTATTTTCTTTCACCGCACTCAACCATGTTATTTCTCCAACACTTTCCGCCTCCCCTCCAGCTTCTCATTAAATTATGAGCTTTATACTCTACTCCACATTCTTCGCGTCTTTCTTCAAAACATGTTTGTTTCCTCCACCCTTTCCGAATTATAGATGCGTTTCCATTCTAGAATACTCATATGCGACCGCGCGCTGGCTCTGATCCAACCCCGGAACTAAAATAAAGCCAGCAGCCTCCGGCAATCACTCGCTCTCTCTCACTCTGTCTTTTTCTCTTATATTCTCTAGCACTCTTCCTTTACCTTTTCACGTCCTCTTACTCCCTCTGTTTCTCTCTCTTACCAAATCCTCAATCTCGCTTTTTTCTTCCTCTCTATTCATTTTATTTCCCATCACTGAACTTTGTCTCCAGCTTTGAAGAGAAATGTTCCTCCCTCTCATATTTTAAACTCACTCACACTCTCTTTTTTTTCTCTCTCTCTCTCTTCCTTCTTTCTCTCAGATTCTCCCTTCTCCTCAATATTTTTCTCTCACTACCCCTTATTTCTTCAACTCTATTATATATAATATTCTATCACATATAATACTATTACTCAATTATATACTGTATAATACTCTTCTATTAGTGTATTTTGTCTCCAGCTTTGAATTGTAAACAAGGATCTCTCTTTCTATTCTCATCTCTCTCTTTCATTCCATACTCTCCCTTCTTTTCTCTTTCACTTTTCCTCTCTTTTTCTTACTCTTAACTTTCCATTTCTCTTTCTCTTATTTTTCATTTTACTTCTCTATTCCCCTTCAACGTTTCCATCCCTATCCCTCTCTAAAACCATTTTTCTTTCTCTTGCTCTCTTCTCTTCATCTTTTGCTCTCTCTTCCTTTTACGCTTCAAGCTCTCCTCTTCTGCTCTCTTCTCCTTCTCCCTTGCTCCATATTTATTTTCTCCCACCAATTACTGGATTTATAGTCTCCAGCTTTGTTTTGCTTCCTGTTCCAGTTGAACTCACTCAACCTCATGCCAAGCCCCCAAAATAAAATTCACTGGAAAGCAGGTGAATTAAAATCAACATGGAACTCTGAGCTTGGCTATTTTGATATTCTTCCTCTAACCCTTTAATATAATCTGATGGAATCGTGCAGAATACCTTACCACTTGCTCACAAATCTTGCGTTGAAATAAATAATCTAGAACTGCTAAAAAGTTGAATAACTCAAATTTAATAAATAGCAAGTTTGTCCTTATTTCCCACTTTGAAATTTATATTTTCAACGCATATCAACTTTTTCATCATGATCTAAAGTGGCCTCTTCTTAGAGGCATAATTATATCTCAAATAAGAAAACTATTGAGGATAATCTCTGCGCCTCAACATTGCAAATTGTTGAGTTCTAAAAATTGATAGTGATGAACAATATTTTCATCGTATCAAATGTTATGGGCTCAGCCATAAACTTCGAAATTTTCAAGACTTTTTATGAGAACTCATCATAGAGGACTCCAAACCATCAATATAATATTATTATTATTCTTGATACACTCAATTGTGTGTTAAATGCCGATCAACAAACAGTACTCAAATTGATTTCATTACCATTCATGGAAATTAAACAATAATATATGAAAAAATTATGTGAAATTTTATTCAGTAAAAGGTTGCCTGTTCAATTTTCGTGTTTTCGCGAGTGATTTCATTAAGGCGTATACTTTACTCACTTGATCATACGATGTCATTTTGTGAATGAGAAGGTAGATAAATTATGTTTGTTGCTATGACAAAAATCAGACTTTGTTGGTTCCCAAATCATTTATTAACAATAATAAATTTACGCCATATCACTCTTAAATATTTGTAGTGACATAACACTTTGTCAAATGTCATTAATCCAACTAATATTATTCAACTGTCAGCCGGCTATCTCACATCTTACTTCCTTTTCGGCTTATCTCTAGCAAAGCAAACATGAATAATATCTTTCCCATTCTATATTCTTCACTTTTATAGTCTCCCAACGCATTGCTTCAGAGATATCAACGTTAGCTTCAAGATACGAACGAAGAGCAGTGTGATGTGTGCTTTCAGATGGGGTTTGAGATCTATTTCTGTACGGACCAATTGAGAGAGGGAGTTGGTTGGTCATGCTCTGAGGGAAGCGTCTCTCTCTCCTCAACGAGAGAGAAAAATAGTAAATTAAATACTTAAACTTTGTGGAGCGACAAAGATATCAAATCCATACTCCCATAATGCACTCATATCATCTCTTTCTTTCCTAACCTACAACGCGTTTTCCCTCTTTGTCACTTATCTCAAGCCCGGTCCAAGTTTCAATCTAGAGCTAGACTGTCGGCTAATTCAGCTGCCAACTACTAGTGTATCTCACGACGTCATGTATGTGACTTCTCTTACCACAATACGTGAATGTTTTTAAACTAGGCGGCCATCTTGGTTTATTGTAATAAATGTGACGCGCCCTTATTATTTCATGTGCAAATTTCGTGTATTCGCGCGTGATTTGATCTAGAAACTTGTGGATTAATCTATGTGAAATTAGAAACTGTGGATTACAACGTGTTGTGAATGAACATTTGGATTATATTTGAGAAAGAGGACTCTTGCGCGTTGAGCGCCATTTTTCTGTTTGGACATTTTCTGAGTCATGTGGGTGTAGCAAGTTTAGGAAATATTTAATTATAAATTTGATTACATAATCATATTATTACTATTGATTCTCATTATTGATCTAGTTCTAGTTATTCATATTATACAGGATTTGAACCTCAAATTCATAATGTAGAGTAGGATAGAACAATGTTATCCAAGTCTTGAATATCTGATCTTGAGAAGATTCTCTTGAAAAAATACACAAAGTGATAACTATACTATTATTTACTCACCGATTCAACTACCGGTTTTTAGAGTAGATATTTATGAAACAATAATAGGATTTATTTATCATAATCTATTTTTCTGCCAGAATCAAAACAAAATTTCGAGGGAGGAGGAAAGCTTTCCAAATATTATTGATGAATCAATTGAAAATTATTTTGAATCGAATCAATCATTAAGATAATCAATTGGGTGAGAGATAGATGATCTTCTTTTTCTTTTCTTTTTTCAATTTTTGGGTCCATTTTACCTTTGGATTCTAGTTGTCATGCCTATCAAATCATGAATATCGGCATTAAATTTATTCACATGAAACCGATCGCCTTCATTCAAGATAGTTATTCCAAATCACTTTCACCACCTTAGCAATCCATTGACTTTTTTGCTTGGCAATAATTTTTGTTGAGTTTTCACTGTGGAAGAGCCATGAAAACATTGATGTGAATTATAATGAACTCTTTCAATACTAATCTAGTATTTTGGCTTCCAATCAGTAATGCAGAACTCCTCATCATAAACTTTGTTGATTTCTCTAATGTCTGTTTTTATGGAAGTTCAAGCTCATTTACTTCTATATAACATTACTTTTCATTACATAATCTATCTTATTACTTCCAATAGCAATCAAATTTTTAAAAAACACGTCATCATTCTACTTATTACTTTCACTAGTAAAAAAATATTTTAATGGGGAAAGAGTCAATCAGTTCGACCATTATTTTCTAGATGTTCTTTAACTTTCAATCAAAGCTGTTTATCAAAAAAATAATGGAAATACAATCAATATAAGTTTGTCTCAAGAATTTCTTGTCATTATATTTGTTATATTTTGACTACCTCCGTCATTCCTGTTGTTTTCTAGCTACAGTATTGCCAAGTTCAGACACCCACACGATAGCTAATGCCGGTAATCTGCATTCTTCCATCAATAGGTCATCAAACAGTCACTGTTTGTTGTTATAAAATGCATTCTATTGACAACTTTTCTAATTTGAGAATTCAAATTCCTATTAAAAAAAAAAATTATTCAAGTTGAAATTTCTTTGATTATTTACAGAAGTCAATTTGATTCTTACACGTAATAAATAATGCTGGAATCCTATTTGAATACAGTATTCATTATCAGAATAAGAAATAATAATGTTCAAGATAATCAACCTCACACTTATTCTGTACAGTCTTAAGAAGGAAGCGATACACCGTCGGTCTCAACTTCCTAAAAAGTAGTCATCATTTCTCATCATCATTACTCCTTCCTCAACCACACACAAGCCCAAGAGCTCATGTGGGCATCACACTCAACAAAAGAGAAAAAGTCATCTCAACCTCAGAAAAAACAAAACTGAGTGCTCGTGTGAGCATCACCCTCAGAGAAAAAAGTCATCTGAACTATAATGTCGGATAATGTAGGATAATTTCTTGTTACAAAATGTAGGATCTATGAATCTTTTCTCACTTGAGAGTCTCTCAACAAGGGTGTAGGTCAGAAATTTTTGTGACAACTCTTGGTCTGAGGTTTTAGGTCCCAAGCTATACAACCTAGACACCCCTTATTCAACCTTGAATAAATTTATTGACTCCTCTGCAAGAGACTTTTTAATCTGCAAAAAACACAATTTGAGGAATGAAAAAACACGCTTCTGCTGAGTCGTTGTCGATGCTGTAGAATTGTTTCATAATTCAATAAAACACACTGATCATGTCAATTTTACCGTTCATTTTGTATAGGTTCGTGGTCACATTTTCAAGCTGAATGAAAATTTATTCCCAGTTTATTCTAAAAACGTTCATGTTGACTGGATATATTTTTCAAACTACTTGGAAATATGACTTGTGTAGTCACTAAACCATGGTCTTGTACTGAAATAAACGTTGAAATTTGTTATTTGAATTATCATTGTATTCTACTTCATTATCTTATCGATATTCACAAAGTAAATTTCTCATTTTTACAATATTCCTCCTATCTTTATTCCAAATATTTCATCAATTTTTTCCAGTTTTTCGCTTCAAAATTCTTAACTACCACGATATTGGATGGGATCCCTAGTGAAGGATAGGACCAATTCCGTAATAGGGAGCAAACCTTACGGCGGAACGTCCAAAGGATTGAAAAAATCTCCGGAGTTTTTCCTAAACGCGGATCAGAACAAAGACAATTACATTGATTTGTTCAACAACGTCAACAGTATTATAAATAAAACCGCTGATAAAAAGCAAGGCGGAAACATGCTGCTTGTGATATTGTGCGTTGTTATGAGATTGCTGGAGGTATCGGGAAAGTATGTCGGTGGTTTTCCCGCGAAAGAAAAGCCGGAAAATATGGTGCAGAAACAACTCATGAGGCAGAAGATACGGAAGAGAAAACGCTTGAAAACAGGTGAGTTATTAATAAAATTGACTTGTCTTCTTTTCCTGTCTGATAAGAGTTATTCCTATTACATGAATACCATGATTCATATATTTTCAACATTTTCAAGCTTGCACAGTAATAGACGCATCCACCTTTTACTTATCTTGTTTGTTTCATGATATTGATGAACTAAAAAAATTTCTGAATCATTCTTCAGGCATGATAATAATGTATAGAATGAGAATAATTAGTTGAGCATCCTACTTTTATAAACCGTTTTAATCATAGGATGAATTCCCTCCTATGAGTAAATGAATAGGCCCCAGTATTCGATAGGACAGGGGATAGGACAATATAATACATATTAGAACAAAAATGAACAGGGTTATTGGTTACCTAACCAATAGAGACATGATAACTGAACTTTATCCAGGATCTTACTTCTTCAACCTAACGAGAATACAATCCTCTCTCATATAGATTAGGAAATATAATATCATTAGTAAGTATTGAATTTGCAGCTTTAGGAGTATAGTCCGTCCAAGCAAAGAAGACCCTCTGGCAAGATGGGAGAATGACTCAAGTTCGGTCAATATTGGTTCAAAAATTATCAAATTGATCTCGAAAAAGAGAAATATTTGATCTACTATTAAGACCACATTTATAATTTTTGAACAAATATTGACCAAGCTTGAGTCATTTTTCCATCTTCCCAGAGAGTCTTCTTTTCTTGGACAGACTACGCGTATAGCAGCATTCCTAACCGATGTGCTGAAAGATTTCCGCTGAAAAATTTATTTTCCCAGTTAAATGTTTCAATCAAGGAATAAGTACTACTGAGAAGTTGTCTGTAATTGGAGCTCTAAATTCTCAATACAAAATATTTTAAATGTGAAATACCAAGTACAAAATCACTTTTTAAATAGTATCTCTTCATCAGTAACCCACTTTTGAAAGTTTTGACTTGTTTATGAACGTCTTTTCAACACGCGAACCTCAGTTGACTCAGAATTCATGCTATTACAAAATTTGTAGAAACGTTACATCGTGAGGCACATGAAAACGTGGTATTGCTTGTCGTGGTATCAGTCAAGTTCGGAACATGCGCTTTTATCATTGAAAGCTCTAATAGAAAGACGGAGTAGTCTGCTATAAAGTCAAAATCCTCTTCACTATTATAATGATGTCAAATATAGAAGTTATCATTGATGTCAACATGTAGTCATCATTGATTATATAAGAATGATAACTGTGCAACAAACATACTCGTTTTGAATTTCTGGTACAGTATGGACACGACACGACAGGACACGTCTTCTCCTCAAGGTTTTGTCGTTGTGTTGGAAAATTTCTCATCCCCCATTCACAATAATAATAATATTCTGTGATTGAAGTTAATAGGTTCTATAGTTTGCTATTTCCCATGATACTATTGCATACTATTTCGCCTTTTTTCTTAAAATCTAGTGATGTTAAACTTTATGAGTGGCATGTCACAACTACTTGAACTCGATCTCTAACATTGTAATCATAGCCAAATTTGTCTATTCGAGGTCTATAATAGTACACTGCTACCTGAAGTTGAAACCCACTTGATAAGCCTTGTTCTAGAGTTGAACGCCTACGTATGTTCCTTTAATTTGCATGACCGAAGCTAACTAGTACCCGTGTACTCTCATAAGAGTTTCTCCTTGTACGAAACTGTTAAACCTGATAGCTACTGTCTTCTCTCACTCGTAATCTCGTATGTTCATTCTAAATTCACACACACACGTCATTGTAACTGCAAGAGGAGAGTATCAAACCACAAGGAAATCGTGCATTTAATTATACTAACTGACCACAAACCTAATCTGGTTTTTCTAATGCTTGTCACAAGTATCTTTATCAACATATTCTTCTGGACTCAGAAGTGAGAATGATACCAATAATTATCATTACCAACTGTACTGCGAAGTCAGAATTATCATTACTTTTTGTTGGTTCTTTCACAATCCAAATGCAAGTTTCACCACTGTGGTGTACTAGTTTCAACCGTTTCAAATTGTTTTCAATCTATTTATTTATTTATTTATTTATTTATTTATTTATTCAACAACAATGGAGACAACAGGGGTCACCCCAAAACTGTCTCCTTTACAAAATCAAATTATACAATGCAATATAATTTAAAAAATTAAAAATGAGAATTTAAAGTATAATGTAAAATATAATGATTAATAATAAGAGTACGATGAAATAAAATGAAAAAAATGTAGATGAAAAACAAGATAAATTATTTGAAAAACATTAAGTGACTTTAAACACTTGAGATAATGCAAGTTTGAGAAAAAAACAACAATATTAAACCAGAAGATTTTTGAAAACTTCTAATAAAAAAAAAAAGCAAAATACTGAACCCCGTCCCAAACCATATGCACACCCACACTCATGCACCCAAGATATGGTTGACCTCCACCTAAGCCAAACCAGTGTATAAAGTCCTGAGGAATTTAGCCCGAGAGAACCAGAAGACATCCAGTTGCAGATTTAAATTATTGTAACTTCTTTGCATCCTATTCAGCGGAGAGTTGTAGCTTCTTAGAGTTCTGGAGCGTGGAACCATGAATGAAAACTCCGAACGTCGAGCCACAGGTGATACATATATGTTTAACTTGGATAGTAAATGTGGAGCGTCTATTTCATTATTCAGTAGACCAAAGAGAAAAATAAGCGCTCTAACATCACGTCTTACTTTCAAAGATGTCATGTGAAATAAATTTCTTAGCGACACTGTTGGAAAATCAATCGGACAATAATAATTAAATTTCTTATAAAACATGAATCTTAAAAATTTATTTTGCAATTGCTCCAGAACAATTATCCTATCTGCATGATATGGGCTCCATATCTCAGAAGCATATTCTAGCAGACTTCTCACAAGTGACTTGTAAATGAATATCAGAGGCAAGACATCATCAAAGGGTGAGCAGGTTCTCAGAATGAAGCCCATTTGCTGATTTGCCCTGGTAGCTATCCAATCAATGTGTAAGTTGAAAGAAAAATCAGAAGCAAATTGAACTCCAAGGTCTCTGTTTGCTTGAAATTTTTACAGTTCATTCAAAAATCCCAAAGTTTTTGAACATTTTTATTTAGTGTCTCTGAACAGATCTTCATTGTTAACAGTGAACTCATATCAAAATTCAGGATTTTTTAAAGTGAAAAGTGTTTTTCAAAGTTGAAATTGTAATGTAAACATTCATTATTCATCATCATTCATTCACTATGTATCATCATCCACTTATCAACTTTGCTCAAAATACTTGATATAAGTCGCAATTGTAACAATAAATAACAATCTGAGTACGTTTTGATAACAATGATTTTATTACCCAAAAATAGTAGCAATAGGCATTGACAATTCACATTAAATTCATTAACCGATAACTAATTCACATTAAATTTATTGTCCGATAACTATTTTTCAGCTTATTGTGAATGGAAAAATAATCATAGTATTCTGAGGAATAAAAAAGGCTGCTATAAACACAAAATAGAATAATTTCAGTATCCACTATGAACCAAAACGATGATTTGCATTACATTATATAGAGTGTTTCAGGAGGAATGTGCAATACTTCTCAGGCTGATTCCTTACACCAAGTAGACAAAAAGGTTTCATGGGACCAAACCTCAAAAACGCTTTGTTGCCGAGATAACAATGGCGGAAAGTTGAGATTTTCAAATAAATATTAATTTTTCTATTCTTTTAGAGGCTTTAGTGAGGTTCTAAAATTATCAAATCCTATGTAAAATTAGCTGAGGAATTCAATAAAACCAATTCCAAGTTTGTAACTTCAACGGTTATTGAGATTATTGGAAAAATATGCTAAAGAACGCAATTTTTCAACAATAAAAGTTATAACTGGATAAGGAATCATACAATTGTATTTTTTATTAATGGAAGTTGAAGAGAGTCGGATTCTTAACAGAAAATTAAACGGCAGCGATTGTGTGAATCTTACTCAAGCCTCAGAAATAACGATCAAAAATCGCAAAATCACTACTAAACACAAATTCATCACTTGTGCTATGTTTAGTCAATTTTTCGATTTTTGATCGCCATTTCTGAGATTTGGGTAAGATTCACACAATCGCTGCCATCAAGCTTTCTCTTAAGAATCCGACTCTCTTCAACTTCCATTAATAAAAAATACAATTGTATGATTCCTTATCCAGTTATAACCCTTATTGTTGAAAAATGGCGTTTTTTAGCATATTTTTCCAATAATCTCAATAACCTTTGAAGTTACAAACTTGGAATTGGTTTCATTGAATTCCTCAGCTAATTTTACATAGGATTTGATAATTTTAGAACCTCACTAAAGCCTCTAAAAGAATAGAAAAATTGATATTTATTTGAAAATTCAATTTTCCGCCATTGTTATCTCAGCAACAAAGCCTTTTTGGGGGTTGGTCTCATGGAACTTTTTTGTCTACTTGGTATAAGGAATCAGCCTGAAAAGTATTGCACATTTCTCCTGAAACACCCTGAATATGAGAACGGATAAAGCATAGAATATAACAGCATCTGAAAAATGTTCTTGGAAATCTTTTGTGATTATGATTCACTTAACCATTAGACTACCATGAAGGAACTAGATAATACGAGGTTTTCCAATACGGTACTATTTGATATTCCTAGAAAAAAACAGGTTTTACAGAATTGTCTCATTTGGTATTCGTATTTTATCAAAACTTGAGCTTGTCTAGTATTCTGGATATTGTCACTTTTTCCAAAATTGTAAAGCTTTTTTTCATCATCCGACCCTTTCTCCTTTCGAAGGAGTCCCTTAAGAGATTTATCCTAAGTTGTAGCCTACAATATTCGAAAATGTTTAGTTAAAATAGTTTTAGAAACGCATTCTCTTATCGGTATGGCAAGAGCTCGGAATAGCAAATGTAAATAACTGAGATCCCTTGTCGATGAACAATAAACAAACTCTGTTTTAACACCATTTTCAAAAGCAACTCGAAAACATTCAAGTATAAACTAGGAGTAGTGATAAGTTACACTTTTGGTACTGCTCTTGAGAGGCTGTAACGATGAGAGTCTCTTCTCTAAACATTGATTTCGTCGTGGGGACCATTTTTTCATCCCAAACTACAGAATGCTCAATAAATAATTGTGAGTTAATGTTTCAAGCATATGAGTGCACTCGAAAATGAGATATGTTCTGAGAACGAGATACTATTTGTTGCACTTAGATCTAGAGTTTACAGCAATCGACCAGACTCTGTATTGGAGCTAAACCAATTATGTAGCGGTATGTCTTTTAGAGTGAAAATTGTAATAGTGCATATTGAAAAGGGGCGTGACCAAAATTTGGATATTTAATACTAAAACGGGATAGGTTTATGACGAACGTCTGTTTTATCACCTCTTTTATTGTATAATTGTTATCAAGTGCATAAATAATAAGAATGAATCACATCTTGGATTGATGAGTATCGATTCTAATCCTGAGAGTATTATTTATTCATCCTGAGAGTGGAGATCGATACCGTAGTGATGAAAATTATAATTTCTCATCAGGCACAGTGTCTATCAATCTATCGTGATATTATTGAAAAACAGGAAAAACGCAATTTCAGACCTTATTACTATAGGAAATATAATTCTTCTAGAATAAAATCTTTCAATTCACTTAAATAATTTTTTTTAATTTTCAAAACAACTTATACCTTTGAGCACATTCATGGAACTAATTGTTATTTCAATCTAATATTTTTAACAAATGAGAGAATGAAATCATTGCGTTATTAACCAAATCATGAATTAGAATCACATTGGAAATGTCACTAGCAAAATAAAATAAATATTTCCTATATTATTGAACCCATTCCTATGTAAATCCCCAGTATATAGCTTATGTGCTATTGTTTTTGTAATCTGTTGCTAAAGTGTCAAACTTTGAAATCTAAGATTTGCATATTGCTTTTGTAAATTGAAGTTGACAAGACTTGTGAATTGTCGTTTTCCAACAAGTTTAGTAGGTAGTTGATGACCAGAGCACGTCACTACGTCACTTAGGTCGCCCTTGCTCGTGCTCTGATAGCCAGTATCCGGCAGTTGGCTGTTAAACGACATGGCCCAATTACTATTAGCACATCTTTCCCCTTACTTCAATCCCCTCTACTGTCTGACTCATCCATTACTTTTTTATCTGTTCTTCTCTTATCTCTTGTTTTTGTCTTTCACACATGCCGACTCCTCTCTCCTCCGTCACTTTTTTCTCATTCTATCTTTTATTTTTAACAAACTCTTCACTTTTCTATTCAAACCACTCTATTTATTTCTATACTTTCTAAATTATTATTCATTCTTTCTTATTTCATTTTTCACAATATCTCATCTCTTTTCTCTTATTCCAAACCCTATATTTATTTATCTCGTATTCCAAACACTCTCTCTACTCTTCTCTCTTCCCTTAAACATTTTCTCTCTATCTTCGGCTCTTTCAACTCCCCTCTTATTTCTATAACTTTTTACTTTTTTTACATTCTTATCACTATCAGTTAGTCTCTTAACAGTTAGTCACTAACTCCCCTCTTATTTCTATAACTTTTTACTTTTTTACATTCTTATCACTAACAGTTAGTCTTTTTCTCTTCTTAATTCTATTAGTGTCACGCTAACTCTATTGGCAATTAACTTATTCAGTACTAACTTATACTAAACCTACTATCAACCACTACTGATTCCACCGTTTCGATGTTTTATCTCAACTCATTGTGTATTCTATCGATGTATCAACGTTAGATTGTTTCGAGAATATTCTTCAAGTGACAATTTTTTGTTTTTTCAATTCATATGGGTATTTCAATTTCAAACCAGAAAGAATCTTTAGAATCAGCACGAAAACTGTTATCTTTGAACGTTTACCATTTTAACCATATTCTCATCCGAAAAACTAAGATAAAACATTTTCGCGTCAATTTCGAGATAATCAGTAATATGTTTGGTGGAAATTTCATCATTGATGGAAAAAATACTTATTTGAATATTTTTATGATTCCATTGGAAGAAAAAAAATAGACTAACCAATTCTTTCTCTATGCTCTCACTAACAAACATTTCTAATAAAATGTAAAACAATAAATCTCAATTGAATCTTATGCTTTTCATCGCATGATCTAGCTGAATAAAGTTCATGTTATATTTAAAGGTTTTATAGTTACTGAAAGTAACTAAATGAAGAAAACTAGTAGTCCCTTGAATACCCAGTAGGCTACTCAAGCAGCTTTATGGATTTTTAAAAGCGCTATTGTATTAGAAGAGAATAGAGATAAGACAATAAAACTATTTTCCAGGAGTGAACCACTCGCCAGTAGCCTAGTGTATAAACTGTATATAGTGATAGAGTATAGAAATAGAGTATAGTTCAGTATAGTATAATATAGTGATAGAGAATTCGACTTGGAAAACCACAACCATCGAACAATACAACCTATTCCTACTATTTCACTGTTCTATCGTTTACAAACTTATCTGTGAAAATTCCCCACATTCTGTGGTCCACTTCATTCTAGCCGGAAGCTTTCTTGTGATGGAGTGAGAGGGGGGTGGAATAGACGTCATTCAATTCAGCCCCCTCCCCAACACCCACAAATAAGCCCATTCCTTTAAGGCACACTGGTTATTCACACTATTCTTGGGGGAAGTGAGAGCGGGTACCCGTATCGATCTATGGGAGGGTGTGACCTACCCTACGAGAATCATCATCCCTTTCTATCTTGCTCGCTCACTCCCACACACTCTCTCTCTCCAACTCTTACTCTCAATGATCATTCCTCTCTCTCAAGTTTATTATATTATACTACACAACACAACACGCGAATTTCTCTTGTAACTTCTCTATGTTTCTTTTTTCCCTCTCGAGCCCTCTCTTTTTCTCTTCAATTTCCACTTTCAATTTCCATCTCTCTCTCTCTCTCTCTCTCTCTCTCTCACTCTCTCTCTCTCGCTCATCCTATTAAACCACACAAGTACGCAAATTTCTCTTGTATCTTCTCTATTTTTCCTGATTCTTCTCTTTCTTCATTTATTTTTTTTCTTCTCTTTCCTTTCTTCTTTTTTTACGATCTGGATGAAACGTGGCTGGTGTTTACGGCCGGAAAATTTGTCTCTCTTCGATAAAAAAAAGCTGAGAAAACTAGTTTCTGTTTTCTGTTTTCCCTCGAAGTGATGTCAAACTTATTTTCCTCTCAGCTATTTCTTATCGACTGTTTTGGAGCTAATGTTTGGGAATTTCGGAGAGTGGGCCTTGTGAATCATTAGGGCTACCCTTTCCAAAAATAGAAAATTCAGTTTCGCAGAAGCCCTTCTGTAATGGTTATGTGAAGCGTTTAGAGAACTGGAATTATTTTCCTTGTATGGTTTTCCTGAATTGAGAAGAATCAAATGCTTTTTTATAGGAGTATAAGATATTTTATTGATTGATTGTTGTCAGCCTGAAAAATATTTATTTATCTGAAGCCCAGACGCTAGATACATAAATAAATATATGAGCCTAGACCTGATATTATATATTATTATACTCTCTACCTGATGAGATGTTGATATTTTGATGATAGCATCCCTACTTATAGGGAGTGTCACATTGTTTATAATATATGTATTGGATTATTTATTCGAGAACATGATTATTGTTTTTTCTGGAAATTGATTAATTTACTTCTCTCTCATGAAAGCTATCCAGTTGCATGTATACTATGCTATAATCTGTGTATCACTTTATTCATCTATGTATAATTTTTTTCAGGTATGAACCAATCCTTACAATGTCTGCTACTGTAACGTAAGTAGCCTGATACTGAATTCTCTACTAAAATGAGCCTTTATTTCAATTGAAAACTCTGTCACGCTTTATCAGTGCTCAAGACACTAAAACAATAGATCAATGAGACCAAATCAAACATTCTACTACTATATTAAGACCTAGTGAGTACTACATCAAGGCCTATGATATCGGTACGTTAGAGCAGTAGCGGATGTGAATTTATACGTGACACCAAAGACAAAACTGATATGGTCTGTCCAAGCACAGAAGACATCCTGGCAAGATGGGAAAATGACTCCAGCACGGCCAATATTGGTTTAAAAATTATAAATTTGGTTCAAATTATAGATCAGAATGTTTCCTACAATTTGAAATCGAATTGTTAACTTTGTACCAATATTGACTGAGCAGGAGTCATTTTCCCATATTGCCAGAATGTCTTCTTTGCTTGGACAGACTACCCAGCTTTTAATGCACGTTCCAAGGGCAATGACTGGTTTACAATAGGAAGGCTGATGCAAATAAATTTTGGAGAAAGTCTTTCGGACTATATGGCTCCGAATAATGTTCCATAATGTCCATAATGTTTATGAAGTTTTCATGAGTATTTAATTTGGATCATCAGAATACAAGAATTCATCCATTTATTTAAATAATACATTAACATATGCTACTTATAGAATACAACAATGTAATATCCCATGGTTTACTGAGTTGTTGCATGTTAAGTTAATAGAAATCAACAGGTTAATATTCACTACAAGGATTGTTATTGGGGTGAAAGTATTTAGTTGAAATTATGAACCTATTATCTTTGCAATAAAGAGGTGTAGGATGAATAAGAGATCAGTATCATATTGCATTAATAACCACTACCTCTGTTCAAAGGGTTGATGTGAAACTCGGATTGATCATAATTATAGAACTTTGGACAAGTGCTTTACTATACTTTTCAACATGCATTTTGATTAGAGTCCATATTTTTTATTGAAAGTCCCTCTGAATCAATCATAACTTCTTACTCACCTGTAATTTAGCTATTAAAGGAAGGTGAGAATTCTTAAGATTTGAATTCACAACTAGATCTCCTAAACGAGAAGGGAGAGAGCTCACAGTCTACTTCCAAGAAAGTCAGTTATTCCTTATCCTCAGATTATAACTCTTGTAGGCCTACCTTTTGAACAAGAATTTTAAAAGTGAAATATCGCTTGGTCATGAATCCCGAAATTATTGTGATAAAGAGCAGACCAGTTAATTGCAGGACCGTATTATTCAGGAATCAATACTTTCAAGATCAGTTTTTCTTTCAGCCAATATTTAAAAACACAAGCCATTCCAAAATCAGTGTTTTGGTGAACCAATTTTATCTTTGCAATATTTCAGATTCCAGTTGATTTGAGTTAGATCTTCTATCCAAACAATTATTTCAATCTTCAGCCTCCAATAATGCAAACTCAACACAGATTTTCGTTAGTGAATCGGATAGATTCTGTGGAAATTCACTTTCAATCATGAATTTATTGTAACTGTTGAGTAACTGTGAATCAGAACAGCTTTAAATCAGATCTATTTTCGTCCTGCCCAGTTAAAAATACGCATATCTCCAACCATCAACAAATTCCACAACACTCTTGTCACTGCTTGTAGCTGGAAAAATTACAAAACAGCTGTTTATCTATTGCATGTGTAGAGTGAAGCTGCAAAGGAATTGGAAGGAGCTTGCTCTTGGCAAAGCTTAGTTTTCGCGAAGCACATCGCGCATGCGCATTGCCTCCTTTCAGCCTCCACTGACAAGGGTGGGGATCTAATGTTACCCAGTATCATCTGCTGAGTCCGTCAAGCCGTATCAACGTTCAGAAAAACGCGGAAACCTTTGGTTTCATTTTACACTGTTCGGGTTTCTTTTCAAACAAAAGAGTACTATGAGTGATGTGAAATATTGTGAAAGTGTTGTTGCCATGCTGTAACGGATTATTATGGTTCCCGTATGTGAAAAGTGTTGTATCAGATGATGAAATTTGTTTTGAGTTTGAAATTTTTGTTCTTTGGCATCTTTCAATTATATTTTATTCTAATATGATTGTGGAAAGGATTCATGGGAATGTTTTTTCAGTTGTAATAATCGCTTAGGAATAACCTTTGATAACGTAGCGAATAAGTATTGCATTCCCGATTTCTATTTTTTTTTAATGCAATAGAGCACTTACTTGAATGTGAAAGGGTCATGCTATATGTAAGGGTGTAATATTAGTAAGGCTCATACTGTGGAGTTGTGTAGTAGATTGGGAGATTGAGTTTGGAATTACTGTATTATGATTATAAATTGAATTCTAATATTGATTCAAAGAATTATCTTTGAGTGTGACTTCTCAAGCATGACAAAGTAGGGATAGGAGAAAAAACTCTTCCAGTTGGTTCCCCCCGCTAGTTCTCAACATAGGCTAATTTTTTTTTATTCCTCAATATCCTCCATCTCAATCGTTGAAAGTACTGAAATAAATCTTAAGCACTCAAGTCTACTAAATGTGTAGGGAGGGGGGGTTAATTCATTTCTATTTCAAAATATATCCCCTTCTTTTTCTCTGATAAGACTAAATCACACTGATGGAGAAATGATGACACAAAAATCTACAATTTCTCAGCTCCATAACATCCTCTTAGACTTTACACAAAATAATGATAATTGATGGTCCGCATATAGTAACTGGGTTATTAGAGTGGCCTACATATAGTAATGTCCCTATCACTTTACTCCTTTTGATTTTGAATTTTTTGATTTCTCTCTAATTCCAGTCAACTTTTTCCCAATAAAGTATAGGAAATTAACGATCCCATAATATTTTTTCTGGGTAGAACTATTCGACTGTATTAATAGGTAGATGACTATAAAAAACCTATCACAACAGTAATCCAGTAAACAGTACTATTTGAAACAGTAAATCCAGTAAAACACTTTTATTGCGATCATTATTGTATCATATTTCCTATTCTCAATTCAAGTATTGGAACATTAATAGTGTTGTCAGTTGTTGATTGATATTACACGATAAAATGTAAGTTTAATAGCCTTCTGAATTCTAAATATTCAATACAATTTAATAGTGAGAGTGGGTAGACCACATCCACTACACGGTGATCCAACTGATTCTCCAGGAATTAATATAGTCTGTCCAACCAAAGAAGACATTCTAGCAGCTCGGTCAATATTCGTTGAAAAAAATGATAAATTTCGTCTTAAAGTGTACAAAGTTTTTTATCTACAATTTGAGACCAAATTTATAATTTGTCAACACATATTGACCAAGCTGGATAGTTATTTTCCCATCTTGACAGAATGTCTTCTTTGCTTGGACTGGCTAGTTTGCCCAGTATCTCCTTGAATAAGTGATAGCTTCAGTGGTCTATGCAGTAAGCTCGAACTTAGTTGTTGGTTCAGCTGATATATCCATCGTAAAGTGTAGGTTTACTCAGAGCATGACCAGTAATACGGGTAATAAACTATCCCTTAAGTCTCCTTCTGTGTCGTAGATTGAACAGAATTAATCATGTTGTCAGTTGTAAGCAAGCAGACTTGAACATTGAACTTCAAGCCTTGGTTCTGCTTGGTTTTTGGTTCAACACTTGGTTCAACAAATATCACTATTTTATAATTTTATAAATTCAACTTCGAGTAGTCAATGAAACAAAATAATGAGAATTTCTTCTGTATAGGATATCTCGTTAGACTTGCTCATTGGATAAAAAATTGATAATGCACCGGTCTGATCACCATTCGGACCCGAGCTCAAATCTTAGGTGGGGCACAATTCTTTGACCATAGCTTAATCACAGAGATACGGTCTTTTGGAGGATTCGATATAAGCCTTTGGTCCCGACTACCTAAAAAGTAGTTGTCAACTATCATCATCATCATCATCCCTCTCATTAACCACGCACAAGCCTGAGAGCTCATGTGGGCACCACCCACAAAAAAAAACAAAACAGAACAGATGCTTTAAATGAAAATGAATAATCCAAGGAGGTTCAACCTCTTTGGAATAATAAATTTATAATTTCTCAAGGAATAAAATAATCTATGAAGACTAGAGAGAAAAAAAGAAAGAGATATAAATAAGAAATAAAAATCTTAAACATATTTCCTCGTCATCTACTCCTCTCCTACCAAAGTCTTGTTAGTAAACCGAATGTATTGAAAAAAATACATAAAGTTTCTTAGGCCCCGCAATTAATCCCACGATATCGACTGTTGCTGAGCATAGGTTTTCACTTCCTGTAACGCGAATTCAATTGAATGTTAATTTTCAATGAATGGGCGTACTACGAGTAGTGTCAGTCAGTGTCTACGTAATTCCAACAACTTTTATTTTCAGATTAGAATCATCGATGGGCTGAAGTTTATTTTAAAAAGTTTTTTTTATGTTGGGAGAGGTATGAAGATCGATAGTTCATTATGACACATATTGTAGAGATTCGATAAGTCGTTATCGATGTTGCAGAATCGTTCGATAATGAAATAAAACAGTCTTTTGAAGTCTATTCTATTTTATTTTGGTAAAGGACCATGATTTAGTGACCAGACACACAAACTTGAAAATGTGACCTGTGTGGCCACTAAATCATGATCTTGTACCAAAATAAACTATAGAATTGACATTATCAGTGTGTTTTATTTCTTAATGTAGAGAAACAAATATTCATCAGGTTGAAATTAGTCTCACACAATTCTATTTTGAACAAGTATTCTATTATTGAGATTTGAAATCTCAGAAGAAGGAACAAGCTCTTAAATTTAAATTTAAATTGGGGTTTCATACAGACTGGACCAAAGTTAAACTGGTTGAAAGTTTAGTAAAGGCTTATAAGAAAGCCTTATTGCTGAGAAAACTCTTTCCTCCTACAATAAAATTTTATTTTTTTCCCCAAGTCATTGCAACACGTTTGTTGATTTTTTTGAAGATTTCTCAGTAAAAATCAATTTTTACATTTTTTCCAAATCAATAAAAAATACTGCATCCTATTTAAGGACAACCTTGCTTCCTCAACATGGTATTCCCATGGGATGTGAATGGAAATTATTTCTATTGCTGAAATTGACTTTTGATTACCTTGTAATTGTCTCATAAATTCAAATTGAATTGTGATTGCTTCATAACAAATTGTTATTATCGACGTGGTATTCAACTTGTTTTTCTGTGAAAGACAGGATTTCACATTGTAATTCTCTTTTAGTCATCAGTGACTCTCTGTCTTATTACTGCATTTTATCATCTCAGTGTCTTTTCTGACTACGTTAACTCCCATGTAAATTCTCTGTAATCATCTTTACAATCGTTTTTGAATCCTTTCTTTCTCTGCGTTCGTCCACTAAGGCTGAAATGTGTAGGAGTTGACAACTTCCAGTGTTATTCCAACACCCACACTAGTCTAAGAAGACTAGCAAAGAAGACATTCTGGCAACATCGAAAAATGACCCCAGCTCGGTTGATATTCGTTCAATAATCATAGTTTTGGTTTCAAATTGTAGATAAGAATGTTTCCTACAATTTGAGACCAAATTTATAATTTTTGAATCAATAGTGACCGAACTAGAGTCATTTTCCTATCTTGCCAGAATGTCTTCTTTGCTTGAGCAGACTAGATCTTGGTTGACAACACCCGGCACCAATAAATGACCGGAAGACTCCGACAAATTATACTTTCAAAATGTGATTTCAGCTGCGGGATTTCTCTAAATCTGTTGTTTAAGTCGAGAAGAACAGAACGATATCTTTTTTGAAGTTGGGATCTGTTGTTGAGAGATTGAGATCTGATTGAAGACACCTTAGAGCCTACGCAATCGTGGCTTCAAAGCGCTGAGTAGAAAGCATAGAATAATAGATTTGATATTCAAATCCTCAACCGATAGAAAGAAGGTTGAGTACTGATGATCTCATTTTATTCTTGGATTTCATTTCATAAAAACGAAAATCTCTGAAAAAAAACTTTAAAATCATCTTTCCTAATCCTGTAGCTTTCTTTCTCGGCATTCAGCGGACTGCCATTTTAAAACTCATGAATCTAGGATTCATTCTTAAACTTTTTTCAAAATCGAATATAAGACTTCCAATCAATATTCTCAAATACAATTAAATCTTTTCTCAAGATTGAAATTTCCTAGCACCCTACATTCTTCATTTTCCAAGGAACAAGATAGATTTTTACATGAATTGGGATTCCTCAAACAAAAGTATGTTATTGTGAGAAATAGGATAGAAGCATCATTTCATATCATTAAAGTGAATCAGTTTGAAGATGACTATTCTTTCACAGTTTGGTTATCGTTGATAGCCTACGTAATCAATGATTTACTTCAAATTCAAATTAATTACATCATCAATAATACTGCTTCTGACACAAAGTAACGTTGAAACGATTAAGCAAATTTAATTAAATATTTAAAACGATAATCATGCATTGAAAAGGTACAACTTTTCAAATTAGTAGCTGATAGGACTCACTACTTTTGTAGAGCACAGAGGACTTATCAATAACAGAAAGGTGTTCAATGATATAGTAATAACTTTAATAGTAATATCAAGGTCTTCAAATGGAGGAACTTGTCATAAATTTACATGAATGCCAAGTATCTTAACGTTCAACTGTAACTTGGAATCATTTTTAGAAAAATGAACATATAAAATATTAAACGATTATCGTAAAATAAAATTGCCTGTATATAAAATCACTAAAGGCGAATTTTTATTTTCTTGTATCCTTATATCACGGCTTTTGCAAAGTACCAAGGGCTGTTTTCCCGTCACAATACAGCTTCCCATTCACTCCATGCTATTTTAAAGCTTATAAAGGCTTGAGACATGCTTAGCTAAGCGTCACCGATTCTTTTGATCATCGCGTTTGCGCACAGTAGCCTCGGCCTACTCTTGCATAGTCTGTCCAAGCAAAGAAGACATCCTGGTAAGATGGGAAATTGACTCCAGTTCGGTCAATATTGCTTCGAAGATTATAAACTTGGTCGCAAATTGTAGATCAGAACGTTTTCTAGAATTTGAGACTAAATTCATAATTTTCGAACCAACATTAACCGAGCTGGAGTTATTTTCCCTTCTTGTCAAAATGTCTTCTTTGCTTGGACAGACTATACTCATCTCTTGTCTCTAGTACAAAATGGGAGCTGGGAAATTCAATGTATGAAGGGTGAGGTTTATTCAGCTACTCCGTTCCTTATTAGAAACAATATGATTTGAGGAGACATAACTGATCATCTACCCAAAAACAGCACTTTCAAGCTGTTGTGGACAACCTCATGATATCTCTTGAAACTTTCATTATTGGTAACATAAAAGACTTGAATACTCAAGTACAGTACTTCCACTCGAAAGTAGCCTATTTTTACACTAGTATTGTGATTAAGTAGTAAAGTGATAGTAGTGATAGTAGTAGTGAAGTAGTAAGTTGAGTTATAATGGATTATTAAATGATTTAACATACTTGAAAAATGAAACAAGAATGAGTAATTATTAAAAAACCTAATATGCTTATTGAGTGTTTGTAAAGTGATTCAATAAGATAACAGCTCATTCCCAATGAGGTTGATTTTTCAAACGCTCTTTCACAATTAAATTCTAAATGCTAATAATTACAATTTTTCAAGAGATTAATTTATAACTGTCGAGTACGAAGAGATAATAATCGCCTTTATAATAAGGTGACAAATTCACAATCACTCTTTGAACAAAGTCGCAATTTTTCAAACATGCTAATGTGACATCTAATAGCTTGCACAAATATCAAGTTTCAGAACGATTGAGAGAATAAATTTGTCTCTAAGAAATTAATCTTACGTAAAGCCTCACTTAATCCTACCTATAAACGCGAAACGTTTTGTGTGAAATTTAATACTACTGTCCATTAAGATTGCAATGTTATTTCTCATAGAATGGAATATAATTTCAACAGTAATTTTATTTGAATTTTTGTCATCTCAAAAATATTAAATGTCTACATGTCTACATCTTATAATATAAAGCCCCACCCAAAGATTACTGAAATTATCATTGGCATATTATTATTCTTCCATCAGTAGCTCAAGTCTCTGTGGACAAAATTAATCGTATCTTACCTCATTAACAATGAAAAATCTCTCATGATTCCCAGTTATTCTATAGATCAGTTAATCAGTATACCTCTTGTCTAGAAAAATACAATCACTTCAACGTGAAAAATTATTCATTGATTTTGTCAAAAATACGATAATAATATTTTCTACTGATTGAACCGTTATCTGATCAATGAAATATTTGATTATACGTGAATTATGCAAGTTGCATTTGCAATCTACTATAATTTCGACCCCAGACTCCACTGTTAAGACAGTCCATTTTTGTCCTAGAAATTTCGTAGGCTGTAGAAGATGATTTTGTATGAAGATATCGATCCCTGATAATATTATTCTCAACAATTTGCTCATTTCCTGTCAACTCTCCATTGTAATATTACACTCATACTGAAAATCACAATAACAAAAATGTAATTATCACCAGTGGAAAAACTCAGTACCGAAGTAATTTGAACCCCGTACTCCACGTCAATTATGTATTATTGGATCATGCTTATCGCACAAAAAATCTTTCCGTTATTTTCAGCACTCAGCAATCAATTCGCCATATAATTTTTTTCTCAGTTCATTGGCTCTATCTGTGAAACTTGATAATTGCTGTGTGCTGCATTGGCAAATTTCACCAATTTTGGCAATAATCTTCCAATTTTCAGACGCGAAAAATGTTATTTCTATGCAGAAAAAGTGTGGATGGTGTAGATATAACTTTTTTATTGAGTATGGACTCAAGGTAATAATATTCTCATTCTAGTCAGTCGATGAACTCTAAATAACTGATTTCTCTTCAAATGGAGATGAAGTAAGAATCCATAAATAAAGTTACTGACCAGTTCCATAGACTTTTTCATCCTCTTTTATTGAACTCTAAACCAGTCTTAACTTCATTTTGTTATGATAGTCAATCTGCGTTGGCGAATTAAATATTGAATTTCTTGTTGGACCAAGAGATAATAATTATTGAGTGGGTGCAAGTTGATTGAAGCTAGTTTCCTTCTTGGAGGTTTCTCAATAATTGGAGACCGCAAGCTCAGATCAATTTTGAACACATTTACTCTTCTCTTTCTTTTCTTATTCTCTCCTACTTCTTATCCTAATAGATCTTATTCACATAATTTCATATTTTCTTCTCCCATCAATCATGATCAATAACGTATAGCTCTCACTTGTATATTCAATGATAGGTGATGATTAATATTTTGAGTTGAATAGGTTGAGAAATATTCTAGGAAAATCAAACTCATCGTATATCGTTTTTCCTTGACCCTTGGCAACTGATGTAAAAAAATAGCTGTTTACTAATTTTTCAGGGAAAACATTACATTTTTTGTCATTCATGGGAAAAATTTCAATTACTGTTCAAGTGAATCAATAATTCATAAGGTTCGATCGATTTATAGATGATGATAAATGAGTCGATTGACTGACTAATAATTGAGCTAAATAAATTGGACATGAATTCCATTAAATAAAATCAACAGCTTCCGAAGATGTAGAGATTTCTCTTTATATCGACAGCAAACCGAATTTTGGGTGTGATCTGTGGCTTGGAGTATTAGAATGAAATACAGTATAACTATTACTTCTTTACAGTAATGACTTGGCGGAGTTTGGACAACCATTTTCACTCTATCACTTAACCAAGAAACTATCTCTCATTTTCCAAAAATAATAGGTAGTTGGGACAGTTATAAATCACCATTTCATTTTAAATCTGTTTTCCTTCACTAATATCTCTGTATCAACTTGATTTTATGCACTTTAGTTCATCATACAAAGAACTTGGAAAGTATTCCTATCATCATCTTTCATTGACCATGTGAACATCATTATTCACTCACTCATTCTTTGCTTAAAATACTTGCTATCAAGTCGCAATTGTAACAATAAATAATAATAATAATTATACACAAACACACAGATGGATGAGTGCAACAGGCTTATGATACAAACTATGAAAATAATTTATTTTCTAAACTACTATCCTCTAGTCTGCGCTCATACAAAAAAGTTCCTCAACAAATCCAATAATTCAAGCCAACTCATGCATGTTTTTTGTTTGATTCAATTATTTATTCGATCACCTGCAAGCTGGAATAGGACTACCTTGGCATTGATTCAATTAATTCCCAATTCAATATTCAGTTGCATCCAAATCTTACCAGATATCCTGAATAATTCATCAGATGGATGAAGGTGTTCTAAGCATCTGTTTTCACAGATTTGCATTTTGGGAGGCACTGAACCTGCGAGTAAGCAACACATTAGTTATAATCAGTAAATTTTTGATCATCCATCAACACTTATCCAGCCTCTCATCTTTTTTTCTCTTACTCTCTTTCTCTCTCTTTTTTCTCTTTTCCTCTCTATATATTCTCAAATCTTCTCGGAATTCATCCTACTTCCCTCTTTTGGATCCATTGTTCCAAAATGTATGGAGGCGGTAACACAATGGCAGATGATTGGCTTACAATAAATGCTCAGATGCTATCTCCAAACATATACTAATGATTGTTCCTCTAATATTCCTCCTTGTTGGATTCTCTTCTGATAAAGCGTTCAATGGTGGAGTTAATCTCAAATATTCATGAGTGATTCTTCACTGGAAGTGACTAAGTTGGAGATGGAGACATGACATAGATGGAGAAAGATGTAATGATATAATTACATCCATTAGATTGTTATTCGATTTCTCTATTTTTTTAAGAAGTCAGGGTAGATGAAAAGAAAATAAATGAATAAATAATAATTTTATTTCCTTAAAAAAACAAACAAAAATGAACAAAAAAAAACAAGCAAATGTAATGAGTACAATTTAAATTTAAATCCAGTTAGTGTTTAAAGAATTAAAGAATAAAGTTTTATTTATTTATTTTTTTTTTTTGGAAATTAACCTACTCAACTATGGGAACCCCATGTGCTACAGTAGGTGTTAATTTTGGGTGGGGGTGCGAATACTTTGGGTGAGTGAGCTCACATACTGTTAGAAATAATATTTTCTATGTGATGTCTTCCAGTTTTTATAATCCACTTTTTAACGACGGCTTTATAAAGTATCCAGTTTTATTACATGTATCATATATCCTCCTCTATCAACAATTACACATGCCGTTGAAGTCAAAGATCTAGTCGAACGGTTTGGATATGAGGTACTACAGTACTCCCTACTAGGCGACTGCATAAACTGATTATCTTCACATGTACCTGTAAAATGACCTACAAAACTATTGTAACAAGAGTAAAATCATCATGATGATCGAATCAAAAAATACAGCACAGAGTATGATCAAGTATGATCAAAGAGGATCCTAGGAATTCTATTATTAGTTTCTTAATAGAATTCTATTATTCTATGGTATAATAAAGAAACCACGAGAAGGAAAATCCCTGCAGAGGTGAGCGCAGGGATAATAATTGATATTGCAATTCCTGCAACATAATGACTTCCAATTCCTTACATTTCTATTCTAATTTAAGTCTAAGTGAGTCCTAATTTCGTCTTTGTAACAAGTCAATAAATAAATATCTCAGTTCATTCCAACCAAAACAATCATCAGAGAATTTCAAACGTGAAATTAAAAGCAAAATGATTCTCAAGACCTGTACCTGTACCAAGATCTGTTGCACTTTAAGCTTCTGTTTAGCTTTAACACGTACTACAATTGGAAACCAAGCACGATGGTTGGATAATCCCCCTAATCCCTGCCCGTTGTAGTTTGTGGTTGAATTCAATTTGCATTACGCTAAACCCACCAAACCAAACCCCAGGTTTATAGTCTATCCAAGCAAAGAAGACATTCTGGCAAGATGAGAAAGTGACACCATCTCAGTCAATATCGGTTCAAAATGATAAATTTGTTCTCAAATTGTAGAGGAGAATATTTACTACAATTTAAACCACATTTATAATTTTTTGATCAATATTGACTGAGCTGGAGTTATTTTACCATCTTGCCAGAATTTCTTCTTTGCTTGGACAGACTATACATGTCGGCAGCTTGCGATCTTGCTCAACATGTTCAACTTACAATGCAGAACACGAGATGGCAAAATTATTGGACAACGTCTCCTATATTGGCTACAAGGTTGGGCGTTCGTTGTCAAATTGGAGCGAAATTGGTACAGTCTGTTCAAGCAAAGAATGCATTCTGGCAAGATTGGAAAATGACTCGAGTTCGGTCGATATTTCTTCAAATATCATAAATTTGGGCTCAAATTGTAGAGCGGAATGTTTCCTACAATTTGATACTACATTAATAATTCTGAGACGAATATTGACCGAGCTGGAGTCATCTTCCCATCTTGCCAGAATGTCTTCTTTGCTTGGCAGATTATATCGACAGTTGAACTTCGCTCCTTATGCTTTCAAAAGGCATCTCAGTGTTCATTATGAGCCGAAGATGAAAGAATTGGTTACTCAATAACGGTGTGCCATTTTCAAGACCCCAGGGTGCTTTAAAGAAGGTGAAATCCTTCGAATCAGTTAATTGTCAAATAATTTTTTTCAGTTTGATTTTTTGATACTCATTCCAATGAACGTTGGATCATTTTGATCTCCAAATAAGGGTTCATTTATACCAGAGATAATAGAACTGAATACTAAATTAATTATATTATGAACTGAATAGTCTTATTCTATATACTCTCTAATTCTAAACGTTACCGAGTACCGTACTCACACCGGATGGCCGTACTAACGTGATTGTGCAGTGGTCAAAAAATTTCCCCTGGTGAAGGATCGAACCTCGGAACGTGTAATAATCAGACCGGTGCGTTATCACTTACTCCAACGAGCCACCCAGACATATTCTAACTTTCCTCATTTCCTGCTTACTCCGTGATCTGAGTTATCAGGAGATTTCTTCAAGGAAAGTCTTATAAATCATTTTTACCAGTTCTCCTATAAGCTATCTATTCCTGCTCTTTTCAATTTTTCCTTCAAATATTTCCACCTTAATGACAATGATATTTTATTACTCTCTATCTGAAAAATTCTCCACTCACATTTCATACAATGCAACATACAAGTTACTGTAAATTGCAACAACTCGTATGTAAATTTGTCAAATTGCACGTAGGTTTTTCGTGTTATAAATAATGTTCCAAGGCCGAATAATTTAAAGCAATTCATGTAGGTGGTGCATTGAATACATGCAGTGATTATCCTATCAGATAATCTATTATTACGGGACGATTTAACATGCCTTTGAACTGCTGTCAAATACATCCCATACATTTTCATCTAGGGTACAATGTTGGCAATGATGTTGTTCTCTGATTGGTGATCAATGAAGCATTTATAAATGGATTCTGAGGATTAGTCCTTACATTTATCTGTAGTAAGGATGAGTCCATACATTTATATGTAGCTAGGAAGAGTCCATACATTTATATGTAGTTAGGAAGAGTCCATACATTTATATGTAGTTAGGAAGAGTCCATACATTTATATGTAGTTAGGATGAGTCTTATTCATTTGATTATAATACTCAGTATAAGAGGAATGGTTTCATATTCCTTGATGAAAAGATCCATTCTTGCTTATCAGACTGGTCATTATTGTTGTCGAGCTTAACATTGAACTGTGAATAGAATGAATAGAATTTATCTGTTTCAAATAATTCAATTTTATAAGCGATAATCAAACTATTTTCTCTCAGTTACATGAATGTTTCATGATAACTACTTTTGAAAATAACTAAAATTCATTGTTTATAACAAAGATTACCTAGGTATTTTGGAATGTAGTGTTGATTTTTTCGATGAACTTAATCAACGTTTTGTATATAACTGATGAGGTTTTGTCTACTGTTAGAATAAGGCGAATAGTGTTAATGATTTTTGTGTTCTCTCATTAACTGCATCGCATGTTAAGAGTAATTACAGTTCAGGCTTGTCTTTCAAGCTGTACCGAAAATACACTTCAAAATTGTTTAGAAATCCTTGAGCTTTGGCTCATGAAAACCAGATGGGCAAGTTACTCATCTTCATGCAATAATAATAAATTAGGCCTATGCCTTGCTCCGGTTTTCATTCGGACTCTTGTAAAAAATAGACTTCCTCTAGTAGAAAAATGACAAGAAAATATTTCTACTTGACTTGAATAGGCCTATTCCAGTTCAAGCTGAAGATCTCATTGCCGTACCGAAAAAAATAAATTTGTGAAATAAATATGAAAAATAATCAAACCAAAATATTTTATCCTCTTCCCCAACATCTATATGAAAAACAAGCTAGATTATTAGGCTATGTTAGCCACATTATAGTCTTTTATTTTACATGTAGACTAAATGAGACAATCCTACAACAAGAATTGTGACAACAACGCTATCTATCGGAGAAAAAGTAAACTGGTACTGTTTTTAATGCTCGACTCCCATTGGCCAGCTTTCCCCGGAGTGTTGAAAGAAGGAGGGGAAAGTCTCGTCCAATCACAGAGCTTCATCGTAGGCCGAAGGGGTTCCACCATTTCGTTCTGAAATGCAGCCATTTGCTTCGTCTTGACGAATCGCTTGAAAGAGTACTATGACGTATGTATGACAAGAGAAATAATTAAAAATTATATTTCAATCGCATTATTTTGCTGACATTGAGACAAAATAAGTAGGACTGCCTTATTCGATTTTGAAAAGGAATAATAATTGAGTCTGCAATCCGATTTATAAATGATGAACAATTAAAATATAGAAAGTGATATTTCACTGTTGAAAGCTATTTCGGCAATGGCAAGGAATGCGAAAATGGAGTTTAATAATAATTATTATTGGTGACACTTATTGGTGATGATCATTGGCAAAATAGCTACATGATCATAAAAATTTTCAATTGAGAAATGCTTCATCATTCATCAATATTCTCTGTGATCGAAAATGTGTAAATATAAAAAAATCGAAGGATGAATTATTTTAATATTGCGATAATGAATTCTATAAAACTTGAAAATTATCCTTCTCAACCAAAACTTCAACAAGTAGTCTAAACTATAAGTGTATCCTATAATAAAATTAGTGGAATCAAATTAAATGTTTACACTTTTATCAGAGATGTTGTGAAACCTATCCATAATTTAGATAAGTGAAATTTATAAATCTTCCACTGATGATGATGATGATGCCCTGAGCATTGAAACTTAAGTCTGCTATTTTAAAAAAACTTTGTGGATCTGACAACCTTTGTTTCCACTTACCCAAATTAAATGTATTATTCTTACCGTATGTTCAGTATTAATACTATCGTAAATAAATTCTGAGCTTCTCATTAACTCTGATCTTCACAGTGGAACTTGAATCGTTCACTAACACTTCAAGGGTTGAAGATAATCAATGAATCTTTCCAGAAGTTCATGGTGTAGTTTCATGAATATTGATTCTCCTCCCACGCTGTATTAGCTCCCTAGAGCCACCAATCTTCTCATAAAAGTCGAAAGCCGAAACCACATAAATCTCAGTTACCAGTCCCAACTGACCAACTAACTTGGTTCAAATGTCGATTGTAAACTTATCTTTGCTAGCTTTCAGTTGTTTAGTGAAGGCGTTTGTCGAGAAACCGAAGAAAACTCTCAAATCCCTTTATAGTCCGTTTTTATAGTATGTACAAGCAAAGAAGACATTCTGGCAAGATGGGAAAATTACTCCAACTCAGACAATATTGGTTTTATTGTTATAGATCTGGTCTTAAATTGTAGATCAAAATGTTTTCTACAATTTTAGACCAAATTTATCATTTTTCAATCAATATAGTGACCGAGTTGGAGTCATTTCCCCATCTTGCTAAAATGTCTTCTTTGTTTGGACAGTCTGCCCGCACTGAGATAGTGCAGCGTACTGAGACTTCTTTCAATAGCTTTTCTGACCTAGAAACTTCTTCAAGTCCAACTAAGTTGGATGAACGTTTACATTTTAACTGCAATCTAACTTTTAAAAGTAGAGGAAAAACTTGATTAAGTTTATAGTTTTGCAGGTAAATGAATGTTCCAGTGGATGAATTGGAACTTTGTTGTTGAATTATTGTTGCTCTGAAATACTCTTGTAAATAATAATACTCTACTATTGTACGGTGAAAATCTGATACTCATTTACCAATAGAGCACTTTATACTTTTCATAAAGCATCCAATCTCGGATATTTATTGGATAAAAATACAACTTTGAGGAATAGAATATTATGCGATATACTGTTCTAAAATGGAAAGTTTCCCTACTCTATTTTATCTGTGACCTTACACTATTCTAACTTGGACCTTACCCTATTCTATCTGGGTTTTTACACTATTCTATCTGTGACCGTGCACTATCCTCTATGAAACTCAACTAAAAAAACAATGGAAAATAACAATCAAAGTACCCTTTTTGAAAAAATGTTTTTATTTCACACAACATGTTTCGGCGATATAGCCATTTCCAATTATAAATAACAGTAATTATAGTAACACTATTCTCTATTTGGGACCTTACACTATCCTATCTGTTACCGTACACTATTCTATATGTTGCCTTCCACTAATCCATATGTGAACTTACATTATTCTGTTTGTGACCTTAAACTATTCTATATTATGTGATCTAACACTATATCCTATCTATTCCCTTGCTCTTCACACTTATCTCCAGCACTCAAAGACTTATAGTTCCACAGAAAAACATCTAGTCAATATTATATCATCAGTTTTCTTCAATAGACAGACGTCTGGGTTGAATAGGATAAGATTACAGCACAATAAAAAATTGAAGCGTTTATTTAGTCTCAATCAGGGGATAGATTGTCATTTCCCAAGTTCCTGAGTATGCAGTGACGAAGTGCATGCATTAAAACGCTTAAAAAATGTAATGGGTGTGTTGCAGTGCTTCAAATGGCTCCAGATCAGAAGTGGCGGTCGTCTTCCATGCTCTCATCCATTAACATTTCATCAGTCTCTTGAAAAAAGATGCTAGCTTGCTAGTCAAAAAAGTCCCGCCAGTAAGATTAACATTCCAGAGCCTCTCACTTGTTCAGATTGAATAATTATGTTCAAATCCGATCCATATTCTACTACTAGACTAATATCAAGTACATGTTATAAGTTAGATGACGACTTCAAAGTAGGCTACTGTAAATAGAATTTGGAAATAAATTTAACTTTATTTTAGTAATAATGTTGAAATCCAACGAGGAATTTCAAATTCCATTATTGTATAAAGGATTTATGATAGTTGAAATTTTGAAGTCAACATACATTTTAAATATTATTATAGAGAATCTATTGAAGAATTAGACTGCATTCGTCACCTAATTTTGTCAAAAAGTGGAGACAGCCGAGTTTGATGTAGGTACTGGATGGTTATATTTTTGCTTCAATTAATTATTATTATTATTATCTTTTCAAGCTCAGAGAGATATTTTTTGTAATAAATTGATCACAATCTTGGTTGGTAGCAAAATGAATTACAATAATAATTATTAGTATATTTTATTACTTTCTCCATGGTGTTAGTATTCTGAAAATGTGCGAGCTCTTACAAGGCTTCTGAGATTCTCCATTCTCTCTTACTAGATTTCATTAATGCATAGTATAAGTATTTTTGTTATTTTATTGATCCTTGATATTTTATTTGAATACCTTTCATATACATTGATTAAACATTCAATATATATAGATTTAATATACAATATACATGATATAAAATATACCTACAATAATATACAATACATAAATTCATAAAATAACATAGTAGACCTATACCGTACAATAAACATACATTGAACATTCATAATTGAATAAATAAGTGATAATATAGACATAATTTTTTTATGTAGCCTATACTCGACAATATTGAGGCGAGGGCTTTGTGGATCTTATGTATTTTAGGGCTTGGATCTTAATATCTATATAATATGGGCTTTCCTATAGCCGCTCTTCAATGGACTCCACATCCTCAAAAAGCTATTTCACAGAGAGCGAACACCTGTGAACCCAGTGTTTAATGATGTATGAAATTTCTGGAAGCTTTGATCTTTATGGGAACTTTATAAATAGGACTTTGCCTCAGATGCGAGATGCCTCTGAATATAACAAGGAACTTTATGACACTTTTCCATCGGGGAAACTGACACATTCAGTTGTAAACAATATTCTTAAAGACATGACGTGGGTGAACCAAAATAGATATTGTATGCAGTTTGTCTGTATTATAACTATGTATGTCTGTGTAATATAAGTATAGCCTATGGGGTGAACTGAAAATGGTTGATATGGTTGCCATGGATACCAAGAGAGAGAAAGAGAGAAAATTAATATCGATTGTCTCTGCCCTTGTTTTGAGTTCAACTCTATTGTTTACGTCTCTGGAGCATTCTAAATAGTAATCTGGCTGCCTGGTCTCTATTGTGCCTGTTCGGATTCTACTTTCCAATGGCTGAATAATGTCAATAGATAGTCTACATTCTACCTCTCTACTCTGCACCTGCAGTAAACTTCAATAAACTGTGTTTGGGAATTGTTGGAGGATTCAGATTGTTTTCAATATTTGAGTGTTCTAAACAATAAATATTCATTCAGTGATGGAGAAAAGTATTCTCAAAACTTTCTAGACTATGGGAAATTTACTTGCTTCCCAGAACATTAGGAAAACTTGTAGTAAAGGAGTCTTCATTTCAATCCTTCAGAAAATTTTGGCAAGTTCTCAATTGTTTGAGAAATGACATTTTCTTGTAATTGACATTGGAATATGATGGAGAATTTCGAGATAATTTTATACAAAATGTAATATTATTGGAGGAAGAGTATATGCCTATAATTGAAAACTATTAATTATAATAGGAGACAGTCCATGATTAAATGAATGGTTATATTCAGATTATACATTTTGAATAAATAAATTTGAGTCATTTTTAATAATAATTATCGATGTTGGGGACACATGAGTGCAGATAGTTACGATAATAGAAGCTTCTACAGTTACACCTTGAAGTTTCTAGTTATTTTTGTAGAGCAATAGAATAATTATCTATTACTCCAATAATCTCATCTATAATGATACTTTGAATATTGGAATTCACCAGTTCATCTACAGAAAGAACTTACATTATTATTAGAATAACATACCGGTACCGTATATATGATACTGTTAGTACCTAGTAGCCTTTATTAATTCAATTTAGGCTATAGAATTTAAATTTGCGATGAATCCTTTCCACAATATAAATTCAAATAATTTCATATACGATGAAAGTAAGTGCTATAAGGTATAACGTTTTGATTCAGTAACTATTAGACCTAACGTTACCTATTGTTGAAAAGATGAGATACAAATAATAATCAGCATGTTCAGATAAACTGAGTGGAGAAGCATGAGGTACCTCTCAGCTCCAGTGAGAATTCTCCACCCTATTGGTAAGAAATTTGTTTTCACAACGTTTTATAACTCGTAAGAAGTTTAAAATAATAATGTTCTGCACTTTATTATTTGAATAAATTATTAAACACAGTAACTTACAGTCTTCCACAGAACACACTACACAGGTACCTGGTCAAAGAGTGATGGTCTTTTTTGTGCATTTTGGTTCCTACAGAGTTATTAAAACGGTCTTTTATCATATTTCTAGAAGAAAAATAATTATAGGGCTACGATTATATTATTATCAGGTGTGCGTTACATTGTTATATCTTGTTTCTTGGATTTTAAATTATTTGACATTAGGTACCATTTTAATGATATTTTATGTGTAGATAGTATCATTTCATTTCAGGCTTATAAATCTTTGATACCACACATAAAGTGATTGATGGAAAATAATCTATAATTTATCATCCAATCAAATGAATTTGATATCAAATAATCTATTTTAATAAATAATTTCAAGTCACTGGAGAACCTTGCAGGTAGGCTGCAACACACTGGTCTATTTCGAACTTCGCGCTCAGAAAGTAAATCGATAGAGCGAGGGAATTTTTTCTGCCTACTATTGGTTAGGCCGTGGTCTCCCCACCCTCCCCAGTAATTTGATAGAAGTCTGTTTTGCTTCGCTATGCTATCACCAAATAATTGGGTTTGAGTTCCAAGATGTGTGATTAGTATTAGAATTCGTGTAATGTGAGTTTCAAGAGTAAAATATAATTTCGATTGGTGTAATGTTCCTAAATTTCTAATAATAAATTGACGGAAGCTACAACAAGGAGCTGGATTTTCGGCTGTTGCATGTGAATTAATGATAAGGTTAGAATTTGATTTATATGACTCATCCTCTCTAGCTCAAATGTACACGAACTATCTGTTATTTTATAATTTCTATTGTAATTCAATTTTCTTTATATTCTGATGATTCATTCAAACGATTACTCATTTCATGTTCTTCAATTAGTATTGAAATTAATCTACTAGGTTGGCTTACCATACCTTGAATTTTGCATAGCTTATGTCACTGCACCAATTTGACTTTCATGTTCTTGGTAGGTACTATTATCATTCTTGAAATAAGTCCTCATATTTCATCTGGACATATTTTAGTATCTATTGGATTGTTTCCAGTCCATTGATTATAAAGTTTAACTAGTATTAAAGGCTAATCTTGAAGAGTAACCTACCAAAGATATTTCAATATAAGTAGATCCATCAGTTTAGGTCTCAGTTTAGTGAATGATTTCTCCCATGAAATGAGACAGAGGAGGATTTATCTCCCTTGTCACATAGTGAGAACTAGGATTTGAAAAGGAAGGAACTTCCTAAACTACTACTCTAAAGTTGTAACCTTCCTGAATATTTAGAAACAGAACCCACCTTCACAATTCATTATCATATCCATTGCTTACCTTTTTGGTATCAACTTGAATAAATAAGAGCCTATTCATCTTTTGGGCGTAAAGTTTATTTTAGCCTACTTTGAGCCTTAACTGAGATAACTTACTAATAAGGTGTAAGTTATAACCGATAACCCTCTTATCATTATCACACTCCTGTCGCCATCTGTAGTTAAATAAGCTTTATTTCCCAAATTATAAAATCTGAGCAATTTCCTTGTCTAGTCCTACATGTAGCTCAAACTTTTCTACAAAAAATTAGGATTTAAGCTTACAGTTTTCATGTGGAATCACACTCTCCACACCACTAAATGCAGCTTCAGAATGGAAGAATGAGCATGGTCTTCACAGCAACAGGTTACCCGTACTTATCCTATAAGCAAAGCAAGTTGCTAAGAGGCTTGAATGAAGCCCTTCATTTCTGGGCAACAGTACCTGGTCTTTATCTCATTATAGATGCTTTTAGATATTCATTTAAATTGAAATTTCATCCCTTGAAAGTTGAAATTTGGCATATTCAGCAGTTAAAAACCTTTGTAGACCGCATTGTAATAAATAAACCTCTTAGCAACATTTTTCTATTATAACTTAGAACATTTTATAGAGCATTATAAATTAATAACATAACACAATCAGTCTATTGTCAATATGGGTTAGCTTACATCTATATTATGTTTCAATACCTTATCCTTTTCCTTCTGGGGGTTTGATGGTTTCTATAATAACTTTAAGTTATCTTTTCTGAATCTAATTTATAACTTTTTCTGAATAATATCTATAATTTATTGTTTATTGTCTTCAGGTAGTTCCAAACACAATCAATTTGGATTCTTATCATTGCTTACTTAAATTGTAGGCCTATTGTTTGAATAACATTATTCATTCATTCAACTAAATAAGTAGCCTACGGTACTCTTAACACTTATCACATTAATTATTACCGCGATAACATAATGAAATATTTACAATAATCTTCAATGATTAGTCTATTGATTATAATTGTAAAGATTTGAATTATGGTTCTATAAGCTATTATATTATCAATTTATTAATAATAGAACGTTCCATCAAAATCATTCATTTGTATTTTTGTTATTTTATCCTATAAATTAAAAAATCCATAATTTCAAGAAAATAATTTCTTATAAATTTACTCGCAAAAATTTAGAAGGTTTCTGCACTGTAGAGATTTGTCCGAGTATGATTGCTGAAAAAAATATCGCTGAATAACTCTTGCAAGTAATAATCGACTCATGCGCTGAACGAAAACTAGGCTACATTTCATCACTAGCAATTTGTGTTCAAATTGAGAATACTCAATTGAACCGTTCTTGTCAGTATGACACCACTGTTCGACCAGCTCAAGTTAAAAAATTGCTTCTTCTTCCCATCTATTTGCTGGTCCAATTTAAATTACTCTAGCTTCCATTCTTCTTTCCAGCTATAGCCGGTCTCAGCAAAGAAAACATTATGGCAAGATGGGAAAAAGACTCCAGCGCGGTCAATATATGTTATATAAATTATGCATATATTGAGACACAATTTGGTCTCAAATTTTAGAGAATATTCTGCTATACAATTTGAGTGGAAATTTATAATTTTTGAACACATATTCACCGAGCTGCAGTTATTTTCCCATCTTGCCATAATGTCTTCTTGCCAAGACATCTTGCTATAATGTCTTCTTTGCTTGGGCAGACTATAATTGATGCCCGCACTTCTCAACATACTGTGTCAATTCCTATGCATTGAAAATGTGTGTACAGTATAAGTTAGCTGACGTCAAAAAGTTGGTCAATTTCGTCTGTCTTGTGTACGTGATGTAACCTACTAACAGCTGATGTAATGCTCCTATTGTCTCTTTCAAGTTCAGAGACATCATCTAGCTATAGCTAAATGACAACCCTGATTTTCAACATCAGCTGTTGGAGCGCAAAAGGAGCAGAAGACCCAGCAAAACTTTTAGGATTCAGCTATAGCTGTTGAATGATTTAATAATTTTGCACTGATGTACGGTATGATAGGAATAAAAAAATTATAATTCAGGTGAAGTGAGGACTCCGAGCCTTGTAATAGTTCATTTCATTTATTTATCGAAACAAATACATAATCAAATTCTGATATGATTTGGAAAATAAGCAGGCTTTGCCCTCACTATTTATCCCCTATGAGAATTGGATATTTTTAATCAATTTTACAAAGTTAAATAAATTAAAGTTGATAACCAAATAATATCCACCAAACATGAGCCAAAACCAAGTCAAACGATGCCACCCTCGAAATTGTTGCTGTTTCAAACAATTTTTCATGTATCTGTTTTTTCAAACAATTTAATAAGTAACAGGATTAATAACATGAAACTGTGATAACATTATACGCTGCAATGCTTAAGAACACGGGTACTCTCTTTATAAATCAAGAATTTTCTATAATCTCCATGATCTTGCCCTTGTTAAAGCAGTCACATACAATATTGTTCTGCACACATTATTCTATGATAGAGTGACTTGGCAGATGCCATTGTCTTGAACTTTTATTCGGCAATCGTTGCCAAAAGACATCTGGCAAGAGTGCTATTTTAAATGAATGGCCGTGCTAATCCGCCTAGCTCCTTCTAGTAGAACAACATCTAATCTTCAACTAGTCCGAATTAATACTGCGTAACACTCCTGAATTTCCTAGAAATACTCGTATTCTATTTCGAGTTAATAATTTATCAACTTACTAGTTGTTTATAGTGCTATTTTTATTGGCAAAATTCTTGTTGAAGAAGAATGATACTAGTATACCAAGAAGGAAAGATTAAAAATAACATAAGACCTAGGTACTATCCTTTGACTCTAAATTTGAAAGGCGTCTTTTCAATAAAAAAGCAGTGGTTTATTTATTGAGAAATAAATATCAACTCATAAAGCCTACTGTGTGGTGTGTCTGGTTGTTCAGTGAAACGGTTGCTAGGTGATTGTGATGTTAAGTCACAAACACTATGGACTGATTTCGGATGGGTGACCAGATTGTGACCAAGGCGAGTGGAACCTACCCTTATGGGTAGCTCCCCACAAAAAAAAAGCCATATGCATATTTTTTTGTATATAGCCTACTAAAACCTATTTATTAATGAATACTTCGTACTTACTAACTAATAAATTGGTCACTTCGTGCCTACTAATACCTTCAAACACCTGCTAGTGAGGTGTTCTAGTAAATTCCAACTCCCATAAAATAGAATCATACTTGATGTTTTCACCGGCTATTATTTCTAATTTATCCTACCTCTTGCAATTATATCTTTTTAGAGGTCAGGTTGAATTGGTTGAAATCATGAACATAAGGTACATTGAACTCCAGATAAAATAGGTTTTAAGCAAGGCGCACACAGCAACAGACTGGACGTATGCAGACGAACGGAGGAGAATCCCTTTTCAGGTTATTAAATTTTTCGCCACACTTCACAGAAAGAAGCTGCTTACCGGTCCCTATGTAGACTTGAAAGTCGTCATTTACATACGCAAACAGTCAGCTGTTGTCCTCGAGCGGTAAGACTTCCTTTCCATGCGGGGACTTTCTTTCCGTGCGTGGACAACAGCAGCTGACAGGATTAACGTAGTAGTTATCAAGCCGTCCGCTAGATCGGGTGACAGTGCACCTTTTTAACCTATTCAGTTATCAGTTTGAATCAGCAATCGCTATAACCTCATTCAGATTGAATTGTTAATCGTGAAGTATTGATTAAATGAAATTTGATTGATAATGCTTATCTGAAGTGAGGCGAAAAGAAATATACGCAAACTCGCCTAGGAAGTTTGTTTACGGTATTCGGAATTATTCCCAGGCTCGGCAAGCCTCGCCCGGGAAACTATCCTCATACCGTAAACGTTCACTTCCAAGGCTTGTGGCGTAATGTACTATTACAACATTTAATAACCTGTGAAGGGATTTTTCTTCGTCCGTCTGTTGCTGTATGCGTCTTGCTTCACGTTCATGCCGGGTCGCTTTCGAAAGATTGATTATTTTTAGTATTCAGAGATTGATTGGATTCATGGAATCCATTGTGTATTAATATTATGACTAATTCTCTGTAATTCATTACAGTAGTGAATAAGCAACTGGTCCTATCACTTTTTCTGTGTAACTGTAACTGATTATAGTAGGGATGTAGCAAATTGTCTTTACTTTCATGTATTACCATTTCTTCTGTGTAACTTATTACAGGAGTGAGGTAGTGAATTGTCTTGGCTTTCCTGTATTATCATTTCTTCTGTGTAACTTATCACAGTAGTAAAGTAGCGAATCATCAATCAACTGATTATTTTAAATGATTTTTTCGACATTTTTCAGGTCTGGGACCAGGCCAGGGCAGGGGAATGACTGAAGACAAACACAGCCCTGAATCAGACTGCAACTCCAACAATGTAGACTCAACCGCCAGTAACACATCTTCAGTTGACTTCATCCAAGACAACTCTGACTATCAGTGGTGTCTTGATTATGGGTGAGTTCCTTCTCATCAATATACAACAATTAGCACATTTCAAAACAATTACAAATGCTTCAAGAGATTCCATTCTACTGCTGTTGACAAAAATTCACAAGTAACTTGAATCTTTATTTTACTTTTTGTTGACAACACATTCTTCACAACTTGCAAATGTCAACACAATTTTAAATACTTGAAGAGATTCCATTTTATTTTTGTTGACAAAACGACACAAGTAACTTGAATCTCTATTTTCCTCGTAGACAACACATTCAAGTGCTCTTGACTGCAAGTGCGCTAAAAAATTGGTTGAACTTTGCTAGTCTAATATAAGCAGCTAGATTGCAATCCAGCTAGTCTGGTCGAACAAAGAAGAAATTCTGGCATGATAGGAAAATAACTCCAGCTCGGTCAATATTGGTTCAAAAGTTGTAAATTTCGTTTCAAATTGTACAACAGATTGTTTTCTATAATTGGAGACCAAATTTATAATTTTTGAACTTATATTGACAGAGCTGGACTCATTTTCCCATCTTGCTGGAATGTCTTCTTTGCTCGACCAGGCCGGTAACTTGAAGTACCTACTTGTACATACAGTCTCTGTAACTTGAACTATCTTCTAACTATTTGACTAAATGAATCAAGCGTGAAGGAAATTAATAATGCTTAGATGCTATCATATGATTCGGTGTGAATTCAATCAATGATATATTATTCATTCTGTCTGATCAAGCTCTTATCTGATATGAAAGAAGCCTTTCAATCTGTATGCCCACGGCTTTACTTCGAAGATAATGCATACAAGAAGTTGATACATGAATGGAATACTATTTTTCAAAAAAATTAAAATTGTAATTGAATAATTATGTGCTGTGTAGCCATTTTTTATATCCTTTTATTCTTGTATCTCACATTTTTTCATCATTAATCTATCGATTGAATGTTCATTCGATTGTTCATTGATTGAAGTTGTGATACAAGTATAAACATGTTTCAAATCATCCGTGTCATCTTCACATAAATTAAATGTTTGTGATAGTTGATTGAATCCACTCCAGTTGTGTTTCATTCATGTATATTATTCTTACCATTATTCAACTCACCATTTTGTTGGCAGGTACCGAGAAAGCCACCACCATGCCAGCATCCTGTCATCGCTGTCAGCATCCTATGAGGTGGGACACTATGACGACCTGGCCAGGGACATTGACAGTCAGCTGGCTCAGGTTGACATGGAGGACTTCCGCGCCGAGGACATACTTCCGGCCATGTGCTGCGGTGACCTGCAGGTAATTGAAAACATATTTACCCTCTTTGAAGTACTACCGCTCATTATAGCTACCAAGAACTACCATTACAAGTATTGTCATTCAAAGAATGGGAAGCTGATTCTGCAGCTAAAAAAGTTGAACTAAACATCAGTTTATTTTTATTGATGATACAGGGCTTGTATTTTTGTATTCATCATAGATAGGAGATTTTTTATCATAGAACTATAATCTAGATTTTCTACTACTGATTTCAGTTATTCCGGGTTTATACGATGTCAATTGGCGAGACAATTGTCAGAAGACTGTTTCTTGTGCGCTGCAACAGCTGATGTTGCCAATTTTTTCATTTAGTTTGTTTTCATTTAGCCATGCCCAGATTATGGTTTTAAATTCAAAAATACATTAGATACTTAACATCAGTTGTAGATTATGAACCCGCCTTTAGCAATAGTGTTTTAATTGACTTGATAGTAGATTTTAGTAGTAGAGTAATATTTGAAATATAAATAATGTAAGCTTAGTTGTAGAAATGAAAAATTGATATTTTGTCATTCATGTTGTGTTATTCTTCCATAGCTTTGTATTGGAATACCGTTGTTCTGAATTATTTCAATTATTAGAGTGTTCGTGTATATAGTCCTTGGAGGAAAACACCACCCTTAGGCCTTAAATTTAAAGTAAAACTGCAATGGATTAAAAAGATTGACCCAATATTCGTTTAAAAAGCACATACAAAATTTCAATCGATTCACATGTTCTGAATTCGACGACTTGATTTATTTTTGGTCATTTTAGTAATAAAATGTGATACCAACCCACAATATTGGGATATCAAAAAATGAAATATGATACAAAACCACAATTCTGGGATATCAAAAATGAAATGAACCTCCCCTAGCTGAGGCCTGTTTCACAAAACTTTGGAAGTCCTTTAAAACATGGAAAAGGAGAACATACATTAGATTTTCATATTCGCTTCATATCAAGCCTTGCTATGAATATCTAGTGTGCTGCCGCTTTTTCCTTTTTGTTGGATTTCTAATACCGTATTTACGAAGCCTCAGGTCTGGTTATGTCTAGGACCACACTAAAAATACTTATTAAGATCCAACTTGGAAAATAAATTTTGCATTTCCCAAATTCTATTTTCATAATATCCTATGAAAACTATTATTTATCAGCGTGTGGCTTATTAGTGGGGATTTCCGAAGAAGTTCTTAAGCCGATGTAACTACAATTTTCCTTGATAAGGAAATTACTATTTACGCTGGTGATAAAACTATTTGATCTCTCCCATCTAATGTTAATTTCAATATCTCTCTACTAATCAAAATTTCCAGCAGAATTAGCCAACTTTTTTATTGATGTTTTAGCCGGAGATTAATGGAGAAATGTTTGCCAGTGTATCTGGCTCGATGATGGTCAAATTTGACTTTGATTCTTCCCTGAGTCCTCTCAGCAGTTCTCAGGTAAAAGCAGTTCGTGAAAGAAATGGAATGTAGGCAAAATTTTTGTGGCAGCACGCTTTTGTAAAGTGGGGAGCTTTGGAAAGTCTCTTTATATTTGTTACATAAGTAAAGGTAATTTCATTACTCATTAAAATTGGAAAGAGGAATAGTACAGGCTAAGCCTAGTTTTTCTCTTTCAGTTAATGATGTATATTATCTAATATACATTATTACTAGTAGATCATTGTAATCATTGAATCAATGAATGATGGAGTTGTAGTAATTTCAATCCATTATATGGATTATATCACAACATTAACATAATTTATTCGAAAATATTGCGCTTTTAATTCTGTACTAGATGCCAATAGCCTATAATTGATGAGTATAACATAGGATAAAACGAGCATTAGATTGCAAAACATTCGCTATCCGTTGAATTACGTCATTCTACTTAGGTTATCAAGAGGAGTTGCCATTTCATGTAGGTTAAATTCAATTGACATTCTATAATTGATTCTAGGAACAGAATAATTTTTGAATACAACATAATAACCCTTATGTAGATCACTCAATATCTTTATTGCTTACATTGGGTGATTGGGTGATAAATACCAATATTAATAAAGTATGAAATCGTGTTCTATTATTCATCACTTCATCTGAAAATATGTCCTTAAATTAAACATGGTTCAGGTGAAGGTTTATCTATATCCATCTCTTATAGTTTTTTATCATTTAGAGACTTTCCTAGCACTCCATTTTGAATGGGATAATATCTATCGCTTTTGCTTCATATTTTGTAGGTCTCTAACCAATTCTTGAATATCCTCTCTAATTTTATTTATTTATTCATTCGACAAGTAGGCTATTTTCTTTCATATTACTCATAACTCACTAATTTTACCAACTTTTCGCCCATTACTAACCCTATTTTTATGTAGCTGTTGAATAATATTATTCGGGTTGTACGAGTTTTCTTGCTGTTCTTTCTGGCTGAGAGTTTTCATATCAGTAATGAGTTCTATGAATGCAATCTTTTCTCATTATTTTTTTAAATGATATTTCACAAATCAATGGTTTTATTGTTACAGTAGGCCCTATCTATAAATCACTTTTATTTCAAGTGAATCTTTCGATGGTGTAATAGCTTTAAACAGCTCAATTAATATAGAAAAAATGATAATGATAATATTCTCTCTGAAATTATCATCTTAAATTTCCTCTGAAATCCAATCAAAAACTTCGTCTGTACTCAAAATTTGTTTACTGTAATCATCCTTTATTCTTTCATAGTTTTATTTTATCTTTAAAAATATATATCTTGAAAAAATAAAGAACCTCAATTGGATTTAAATCACCTTATCTCATGGGGTTTCCACCTGATCAATTATCAAATTATGAACAAATCAAATATAAATTCTCCTCATCAATCCTTCAAAGTCTTCTTCTCTTCCAATCATATTTTTATTGCCACTAAATTTCTGTTTTACTCAGTTCAAATACGAATTAAAAAAATTATTTTAAAAATGTAATTTTATTATTTCAGGAGGAGTCAATAGCCCTTTGCAAATCGGAGCCTCTTTTTTCACCGGTGAGAGAGACGCCAATGCCTGGCAATATCAGTGTGGACTCCTTGGACTGCGAACAGGATATGCTGCTAACATGTCAAGCAAACAAGGACAACTATACCATTGCATTCGAGGGCTCTACAATGATGGGCACTGACTCTGACTACCATGACACTGGTATGTGGAATTAAGTTCACATTTTATCTACTTCATGCTCATTATTTGTTTCAATTTCTATGATTGCCACTTCCTATAAGGATATTATTCAGATATTATATAAATACTATACAGATTTTATATATAATAGAAACCTATTAATTTTAAACGTTGTTGGTAGAATTTAACAAAAGCTACAAGCAAAAAAGATAATGTATATACACAAATGCTCTAGATATAAATGCTCACATCATGGTAATAGAACATTTTTTCGTCAAGCTGATACCCACATGTACGTGAGTTATGAAGAAGTTGATGATAAGAGATGACAACTGCTTCATATGCAGTCAAGACCGACGGCTTAACACCTCGTACGAAAGAGGGGTTATCGTATCTATGTGATAGTTCTTTGGTAAAGAATTGAATTTGGAACCTCTGGTTATGAGACCGGCGCGCTAACAACTACCCCAACAAGCCATCCATATTCATTTATATGGCAAATTAATTTATTTTTTACGGCTATTTTATTAATTTATTTCTATATTTATACACAATTTTGTATTGATAATGTGAAGGAGAATAAAAGCATTTTTCTATTCTACACAATACTGGAATCGGGAGGCAAAACTAGACATAGCTTTTACTATTCCTCTCCCAAATCATAATAATTATTGATTTTTGAATAATACATTTTCTTTATGGTCAACGTTTTTCAAAATGAAGTTGTGATATTATCGCACTACTCAAACACATTATTTTTAATCCTGGAATAACGATCCGAAATTCCGAATAAGGAAGATTGATGAAAGGTATCGAATAAATTATGCACCAAAGGAAAGAATAATTATTGAAAACTTGAAAAATATTGCACAAATTTGTAAAATTTCAAAGTCAAAAAATTAATGAACCTACTGAGAATGAATCGATTTTGATCATATTTCACGATAAATACATTTATTTTTATAATAATTCATAAGAAATAAATTTATTTTCGATCAACAATTTTGCTTTCGATTGTCTTAGGCGAGAGCGGAGCGAGCACCTACTCGAGCGAGGGCATCGGCTCATCAGGCAGCGGCAGCACTCGGCTCGGCTCGTGTCTGCGCGTGGCGGCGCAACTCAAGAGCCAATCGCTGAACGCCAACTCTCTCACCATGACCAATTCGGACACGGCACCCTTCACCACCTGGAGTAAGTTGAAGACGAAGAAGAAGACGTACCACCAATCCTCAGTCTACTGCTCCGAACCCCTTCAGAGTTCAGTATGCTCTAATAGTAATGTACTGGCCCTGAAACAATCAACTATCAGCCTGCCAGATCTGGGCAGTGTACGTTGTGTACCCTTGGAGCCTAGGAGGGGATTCGGTGAGACATTTACTCAAAACAGTACACTACACGCTTGATTCAGCTTCTTACACTGTCCACTCTATTTGGGAATTCACTTGGTTTGGGAATTTGTAGAGGCACACTCGAGTGCCTACGTGATGTGGTTAGATGTTTGCAACAGTAGGTTTGCAACAAGTAGCAAAGAAGACCCTCTGACAAGATGAGAAAATGACTCCAGCTCGGTCAATATTGGTTCAAAAATCATTGATTTGGTCTCAGTTGTAGGAAACATTCTGATCTACAATTTGAGACCAAATCAATATTTTCTAAACCAATATTGACCGAGCTGGAGTTATTTTTTCATCTTGCCAGAGGGTCTTCTCTGCTTGGACAGACTACTCTCTCCACGCTTGTATCAGTTTCTTTACACTTCTGTCAGGGAGTTCACTTGTTTTGGGAATTTTAGAGGCGCACCTGAGTATTGAGCATAATGGATTTTGTGATGATACATTAAGAACATAAATCTCCACGCTTGTTTCAGTTTTTCACACTACCCACTTCTATTAGGGACTTATGACATTGGGTGTTGAGATATGTATATATGTGTGGTCGAGCAAAGAAGACATACTGGCAAGAAGGGAAAATGACTCCAGCTCTGTCAATGTTGGTTCAAAAATGATAAATTTGGTATCAAATTGTAGAAAAACACTCAGCTCCACAACTTAACACAAAATTTCTTATATTTGAACCAATGCTGACAGAGCTGGAGTTATCTCCCCATCTTGTCAGAATGTTTTCTTTGCTCGACTAGACTAAGATGAGATTTACATCAATACACTCCACGCTTGTTCCAGCTCCTTACACTGACTACTTCTATTCAGCAATTCACTTGTTTTAGGAATTTGAGAAAGCATACTTCTTTAGTATTAAGCCTAAATGATTTGGTGAGACATTTAAAACAACAGTACATTTCACGCGCTTTTTCTGTTTCTTTACTGAATAGTGTAAACCTATTCAGCGTAGGGTAGGACTTGGTCCACTACTCATTAATCTACTATTCATCTACTATATATTCTTCATTCACTTCAACACGCTTCTCTCAGTTCTTCACAAGCACTTTTGTTCGGGAATTCATTGGTTTTCGACATTTTTTGGTTCACTTGATGAGGCCTATTGAGCTAAGGGTAGGGCTTGGTCTACTATTTATTCAGTACTTATCCATCTCCTATCCATTTACACGTACTTTCATAATATACTTCAACATGCTTCTATAAGTTCTTTACAATCACTTTCGTTTGGAATTCATTGGTTTTAGGAATTTTTCGTGTCATCTACATTAAATTGTTTTCAGTTCCGGAAAAATACACCGAATAAATAATTCAATAACTTCAAACATTTTGAATTCTGTTCACTTTTAAATTGTAAGCAAGAAAAACACCCACTCTCCATTTAGAGATACACCCACCCACCACTAGAAATTTCAGTCATGTATAAATAAATAAGTAAATTTTCTGTCTGTGACAGGTGGTTGCGTGAAACTGTACGACGTGCAGAACACGAGTTCTAGTCTGGCCTCGGACTCGGCCAATACCAACAGCGGCAGCAGCAGCCTGAGCAGCGGAGGACACCATCAGCACAAGCTGCAGACGCAGCAGCAGCAGCAGAGGCAGAACTTCAGCCTGGTGCGGCTGTTCATCAAGCAGCGCAATGGCAGTCAGCCGGCCATGGACCAATCGGCGGCCAGCGATTATAACTATACCACCGCTGCCGATTTGGAGGCTAGGCGCAATACTATTAGCAGGTTGGTAGAACCTAGCAAACTAGCAAAATCCGACGAAATTTCTTCCAAATTCTGAATTGATATTTTATAGTTTTCTCACCTTCAGGCCCGCTTTCCCCAATGTTGCTTAAGCAAATTATGGCTCAAATAACGGCTGATTGTATTTAATTGGTATAGGATCACATGTTATTTGTGCCGTAGCTTCGCTACATTGAGGAAAGTGGACTCCAGAAGTAAAAAATGTATGTATAATTCAAGTTTCAAGTGCAAACTCGACCTTCATTCATAATATCAACTTATCAAATTATTCGAATTTGATTAGTTAGTTAAGTTTGATTCAAATTAGAAAACCAACTATCAAATTTTCAATTCGTAAATAAATTATAATAGGCTAATTATCATTATCAAATAATAATTATTGATACTAGCGGTTGGTGAAAGACTTGAAACCTCAGCTCTATCAGGACAGTCGGCGAGCGGTCTGCGCTTGCATAAGCCGAGAGCCATTTCTGCCCAACTGTTTCACTCTTTAGACTGCTTCCAGACTGTTGTGATGGAGCTGAGCAACAACATCAGTCATTCACATGTTGGAGTTTGGGAAGATAATATTGTTGTAGTTATCCATATTTAATGAAGAGACAAGATATTGTTGAACCATAAATTTATTAGAAATCTAGATACCGGTTTCAGTTGCTACACCTTTACCAATCACAGTTGGAATTTACCAGATACTGGTTTCAGTTGCTACACCATTATCAATCTCTAGTAAACTCCAACTGAGATTGTGACTGAACTGACCAAAACCGGTACCTCAATTTGTAATCAACTGCGGTTTGACAATATCTTTTCATCTAATATGGATAACCAGAGCGTGCTGTTCACGGGGGAAGTAGTGTCGGCCAGTTGAATATCTGTAACCATTCACAGCCTTTATCTTGTCATTGAGTCAAAAAACAAGAGCTGTGATTGACTACTACTATCTGGCCGACACTACTTTGCAGCACACTCAAATACAAAAATATCATCCCCACAACTACAAAACAAGAAAAGTACAAACAGTTCTAACATCGATCTGATCATTGATTCAAAGAGTTATTTATCGTTAAATTGGATCTTCAACTATCGTTAACGTTGAATTTATCTTTAACATAATCATTTATCGTTTACATTAGATTCCTATATTTTTATCGTCCATTTTCGCCTGTTATTTCAGATCGCTCAACGAGTTTGAGTGCCGCGAAACGCTCTGTGATAATCGCCAGACGATGACAAGACTGAAAAACGTCAACTCCAACCAGTTGACCGGCAACGAGTTGCGCAATAAGAACGAGATGCCTCCAACAGCCAACGACGACACCAAGGATTGGATCACTGGCGGCTACGAGGACAGTCTGACTGTGGATCAGCTGAGACAACATGACCTGATTGCCGAGGAGGAGGAGGGTGGCGAGGAGGGGGAGGTGACGGACTCGGTGGAGAGGTTGACGGAGGGACAGAGTGACTCGGTGTCGGTGTGTAGCTGTGAGGGAAGTTTGTCCATGTCGAGGGCCAAGTTCAGCATCAATAACAACAACAGCTTCGAGCGCGATGATGTTAGGTGGGTTGCGTTTTTATTTATTCATTTATTACAGAAGCAACTTGAATAAGGAAAGGTTCAAGACATGCATTACCCATATTTTGGCTTCAAAAGAGAATCTAGAGGGTTATGACTTGATATGTTTCAACTATTTAGAGTCATTTTCAAATGTAACTAAACAAGTCATGTAATCGTTTAGTTACATTTGAAAATGACTCTAAAGAATTGAAAGATGTCATTATGGAATAAAAATCATTTTAAAAAGATTACTGAGATTTTTTATATTGAATAGAAAACATGAAGATAATTGGGTGATAGGAGGTGACATCCATCAGCACAACACAAAACACAAAATTACAATAGAACTTGAAAATTTTACATTTTTCAGTATTTATAAATAATTTTGAAAATTAACTTGAAATAGAATCAATTAACTTTCCGAAAAATGATACGATTAGGGTATCATTGATTAGTTATAAAAATTGGAAGGAAATTTCTTGGACGAAATCTCTGAGTTCTCTCAAGCCTGGGAGGCTTAAAATAAATTCAATTCAACAACCTCACCCTCTCTTAGTGTATATCATAAGTTACTTGAGACCTTACAAACGTTAAATTAGCCACAAACCTTACATTGTGTCACTTTGCAGATCACCAATATCCCACTTGAAGCGAGGCACCCAGACGGGATCTTCAGAAGGTGGGGTGTCCGCTTCCGCCTCATCATCTTCGTCGGATCCGACCGACGCGACTCGTGTTCTGCGCATGCGCAGTTCGTCCACGCAGTGTCCGCTGCACTGTCAGGACAAGGGCATGCAGACGTCAGCATCACTGCAAGCAAACGCCAAGAAGCCGGCTGCCGGCACTGCGCGGCAGACTAACAAAAATATCAATGATCCAGTGAGTAATAGTCTTTCTAATCAAATGCTTTTCATCCAATACTTTGCATATGCATGAGTGTGCACTCAACAACATTGAATGCGTCAGGAATGCTTGTTACAAAATAACATACTAAACTGAAAATGCATCAGATAATCAAAAAATTCGTATTGAGAACTTTTCATGAGTTTGTTCGTTTTTTTTACTCATCCTCTGTCTGATAAACGGATGTTTAGGATGTATATTATAAATTTAATATAAATTTTAATTGAATTATAAAAAAAACTAGTTCTTATTTCAATTAACACTGCTATAGTTTCTTGAATAGAGTATGATGCTCTGCTTTGCATGCATGAGTTTGCACTTCTCATCATTGAAAGCGCAAGGAATACCTGTAACAAAATAACATACTAAACTGAAATTGCATCAGACAAACAGAATATACAAAATAAAAAAAAAAGAAAAACCTAGTTCTTATTAACAACGCTATACTTTCTGGAATAGAGTATGATGCTCGTACTCAGTTGAACTGCTTGTATTTTTTTAATAACGGATTATTCTTTTAATAATTGAAAAATAGTTTGTTTTTGTTTTTGGATGAAAGTTTAAACTATTAATACTACTTACTTTATTACTTGGGCTATATTATTTGAAGTACTTGATAATACTTGGTTATTATTAAAGCTTTAATGTTAGCTTTAGCATCAATTCAGTATTTCTAGCATTATGTTCACGATTTGAGTGCCATTCAATTTGATGCAAGAATAAATACAATTTGATATAATTTACGATAGGTACAATAAAAGTCGTTTTACAAGGTTTTACAAAAAATGTTATTCGTGAAAACATTGCCAATTGTTCTGTTATTTTGTAATTGTGACAAAATTTGTAATAAGCCTCTTGTAATAAAGCGAAAAAGTATCAAATTTCCTTCATTATAATACATTTTTCGTTATGATTAATTTATCAAATTGTGCCTGAACCGTCGTCATGAGTGAGATATTCAGCTTAATCATATATTATTTTGCTCCCTCCATTATAATGAAGTTTTTGTTGTTATACATTAATCAAACTGAATCTGGACCTTCAATGTTAGTAGGCTATTCAGCTATACTTACTGTATTGTGTAAAAACTTGCTATTTAGCCAAGCTATTCTTGATTGTGGTAATAATTGAATTTGATTTTTTCTTTTTCAGAAGAAACCAGTATACGTGCTATATCCAAATTACACCCTCCCAGATCTCGAGTTTCTCAGGGACTATCCAACTGATCTTGAGCATATATTTCTGGCGCCCCTAAGATTCACTCCCAACTGGACCCCTCCATCCACTCCGCCACCTCCTCTGTCGATTCCAAAATTCGACTGCACAAAATCACCCAAACCATTCTCTTGTGCTGAACTGGACGCTTTGAGGAAAAGAGGTAAGAAAGTGTCTCAATTACATTCAGGAATTTTACAAAAGTTTTAGTTAAATAGAGGTGAACGCATGAAAGTAGTCAAGTGAGACTTGATTCAACGTTGCCAATCCAGCGGATTATTAATGAAAATTGATTTTTAAATTCATAATACACTTGACCAATTAGCAACGTCTATTTGGGAGGTACTCTGCTGCTCTAGTTTCTATTGAACCATTTTCATGCGTTCAACTCTAGTTTTGTACTGTGTAATGTTGAACGCTTGTATTTTCATCTTCTCTGTAGGTACAACTCTATCTACTCAATTCTAATTCATGGATCATGAATACATAATACTGTATTATGTGGTATTTATAATAACTTTTTTCTGAATATTTAAATACCAAATAAAATGTTTTGAAAAAAAACTGTCAAATATTCCAACACTAGAGATTGATAATAGTGTAGTAACCGGTTTCGGTATCTCTTTTATCAAATCTGTGTTTTGAGAATATCTAGTCTTTTTGTTCAATATTTATAATACAAGATTTTGATCATTCTAGAATTTCGATTCTTGATAGAAATCTTGTAGTTATATTATCACATTGTTCACGAAAGTCTTCTTTATTGTAATATTTGTACGTATATTTCAGGTTTCGGACACATACTTGATTGGGAAAGTTTGACGTTTCTGCTACCTCATGACTACTACAAACTCCTCCAGGACGTGCCCGAGATCAAGCAGTATGGAGCGGCCAGGATGGATCATACCAAGCCCCTGTTCTGTCTCTCACCTACCTCAAGCAAATCAAACCCTTATGATTTCGCACCATTTCCCAATGGTGAGTTTCAATGTCAGAAATTACCAAGCAGCATTTCTGGTGCTCCATATTTGAATAGAATGTAACATCGAGTATTCACTCATTCCAAGTAAGAAAATTTACTGCAATTCCTAATAAAAGCTCAAGTACTAATGAAGTTCAAGAAGTGAATAAGTAAATAATTAATTATGAAGTTTAATTGAATACATTAGAAATACAGCTTATGTATGCAGATGAAGATTTACAAAACTCATTCATCAGATCAATGTAATATGTTGAATAAGAAACAGAGGGAACTATTGTCTAATGTTCAGTAGGTTTTTGTTTCAATGAAAATCATACATTGATTCATCCCATTGTTCAGTTTCAAGCCAAAATGCTTCCAGATTTATCAATATTGTGAAAAGTATGAAAATGGTATTGAAAAGTAATTCATTCATTTACAATTGACATACACTCGTAATATAGAAAAGAAAACAGGGTTAAGTCTTCACTATTCCTTTCCCAATTTGAATCAAAATTCCAAAATAATAGTTCAAGTTCACTTGCACTTGAGCACAGATATTTTGCAATGTATTGCCAACGAAACAGATATAATTTTCGTATTTAGATACAAGGTGAGGCATAATAACAATCGATTTTCATAAGACTGTTACATAAAAACACCTCGTTACAGAAATATTTTTATATCACAATATTAATGTACATGAAAAAGCATTCTCTGCAAGAGTAAAATATCTGTTAATTTTTTAATACAACTCCAGTAAGATGGCGTTCGTTTAGACGCACACATTCCTTGAGCCGGACCTTGAAGTGACTCATCACATTGCATAGCATTGCCAGTGGGATTTAACCAACTTCCTGCCGGATCCGCTCCTTCAGGGCTTCAATTGTTCGAGGAGAATTATCTTTGTAAACACAGGATTATCTTGGATCTGGCAGGAAGTTGGTCAAATCTCACTGGCAATTCTACTCAATGTGATGATTGAGGTCCGGCTCGAGAAATGTGTGCGTCTAAACGGACGCCATCTTACTGGAGTAATTTAAAAAAAATAACAGAAATTTCACTGTTGCAGAAAAAGCTTTTTCATGCATTTCAATATTTTGATATGATCATATTTTTGTGTAACAGACTGTTTTTACTTGACAGTCTTTTGAAAGTCGCTTGTTATTATGCCTCACTTTGTATAATAGAGAATATGTAAATAGACAGATATAATAGAGAATATGTATTTAAATGAATACATTTTACTGTAAAATAATAAGCATTATAATGAATTGCGTCACTTTCACGTTAACAACATTAGTACAAAGCGTACTAGGAGTTTCTAGAAGATGTGCCCCAGTGCGCCCGACATTAAACGAAATCGCGAGTACTGTTGTTATTTAATATAATAATTTATTATAATGATTGAATGAAAATTGTTAACCTTTTTGATTTCCTCCACAGCTCAAACAACAGTAAACGTTTCCACGTCATCGAGCATTGCCACTCAGCCGTCATCCGGCTACCGGGGCTCGTCCACGCTTCTGACCGACTCCGGGGCCAACACCAGTCCATGCCCGGTCGCCAATCCTAATCCGTTGTTTGTCTACCGCTACGACAGCATCAGCTCAGAGTCGGGCCTATCGGGACCACCTCTGCCGAAGCGATCCATCTCGTTGGATGATAAGAATGCGGCTGCGCCCCCGCGTCCCCCTCTGCCCAGGGGGATTTTGAGAAACACGCTGGAGAATATTAAGAGCCGGAAGAATACTGTTAATAAGAAGAGGTGAGTTGGAATCATTCGAGAATGGAGTATGAGAAGAAATTGGATTTTTGGGAAACTAACGCTTGGCTGCTTAGTCACCGGATTACATTTTTGGATAAAACTATAATATTTGACAAAGAGGTACTAGAGGATGAAAATATCACAATTATTTTTTTTTTTAAAACCCGATATTCACTTTATCACCTATAAAGTACAATATTATATTGTAATTTTGTAAGAAATCAAATCAAGAATTATATGAAGGGCGGGTGAAAAGTTTGGAAACAGCTCAATATTTCTTGTAAGAAGGTAATTTGACGGTCGGTGACATGGGATTTAAACGGTGACATTTGAATTGAATTGGTAGATCGTACTAAAATTAAACGCTTTACTCAATTTTGACATTAAATTTGGTTCGCCATCTTAGATCTTCCTTATTGAATCCAACTCAGTATCCTTTTTTAAATAGGAAGGTGTTCATATGCATTATTTCGATGTAGATTTCTAGTAATTCAATTTCAAAATCATTTCAATTTTAAATCAGATATATCTACAACAAATATCAATGTGCGGGTTTTGCCATTTATTTTGTCTTGAAATTCCGTTTACTGTAAACATGATGAAATAATTCCAATTGGCAGGTACAGCATGTTCGAACTGGGCGCCGATATAGACTGCGACGAGCTGTCCGAGCTGGACTCGAACAAGCGCAAGTCTCTACCTAACCCAGCTGCAACCGCAGCAGCTGGCAGCCGTAAGACGGCAACTGCAGCCGCTGTCGACGACCTGTCGTCGGACGAAGGAGTTGGCGTGGAGTGGTGGGGGGACACCCCCCGGCCCCCCACGCCGCCCACCACGCATGCGCTGCGTCTACAGCAGCTGTTGGAGATGAGCGGAAGCGAGCACTGGGATCAGCAGGACGTTGATAATCTGCGGGCACAGGTAAATTCATCATCTAATTGTTTTTTTTCCATTTATTAATATTATTATTTATTGAAAATGGTTCACAATTCTTCATCAGTCGAGTGGTAATAGGCAATAAATGAATTGACTATCATCAGTTGACTGTCTGATTTACTTATTCATTTATGAATAATTTATTTAAAAAAGCTCATTATTCACTATTATTGAATAAGCTCATGTTTCTGTCATAATGGTAATAGTTAACAAATGAATAAATTATTATCAGTTGAATGTCTTAAGCTTTGTGTCCTCGGTTCAATCATTTTTAATTTGTTTGTTTTTTCCATATTTTCTTATTTATTAAAAATTTATTTATCATTTGTCCAAATCATCAGTCAAATGGTGATCTTCAACAGATAAATCAATTGTAGTCTGGTCTAGCAATCTTGGCAAGATGGGAAAGTGACTCCAGCTTGGTCAATATTGGTTTGAAAATTTAGTCTCAAATTGTGGAGCAGAATGATTTCAATTTATTATTTTTCAACATTAAATATACCAAATAAAAAAATCTAATTCAATTGGATGATGAAAAAATGTGTGTTTTACCTCACGGGTATTTTCCATTTCGTCAATATGTATTTGGTTCAATCATCCAAGAGCAATTTAATATTCGTCTTTGGTGTTCTTAATCTCAATTAAGAGAATAATCTCGATACTCTCGTATCCTTTTAGAATTCACATAGTGATGCCAATCTATCTTTGTAATGGAATACTAGTGAAGTGATGCCAATCTTTGAATGCCGGTGAAACTGAAACACCATCTGAATCTCGATTGTGATTTTCAGGTGAGCAAGTTCCTGCTGAACAGCCAGGCTGGCAGGAAGAGCGTAAGTTTTGCCGATAAGTCAGAGGCAGAGGCGGGCCACCAGGGCATGACCCCACCCAACTCTCCACAGAGCTCCCTCACACAGAGGGGCTACCAGGTAATATAGTTACCTGGCTCTAAATACAGTTCCCAATAACGAACCTCCTCTGGCGAATAATGTTTTTTTTTTTTCAATTTAAAGCGTATGAAAGGTTAGATTGATAGTGTTTGAGAAACAGAAATATAAAATTGATAGTGTTTAAGAAGCATAAATTTAAGATTGATGGTGTTTGAGAAACAGAAACATAGAAAGTCTTTGAATACTCCTTATCAACTCGAGCTATGAAAGTACTATTTCGTGAAAGAGGGTCCATGACGTTTTATTGAAGCATGCCTTTGTCTGTTCTATAAATCCAGTACTTATGTACATTTACTTATTAGAATTTTAGTATTCTGTTCGAATAAAATCATGCGCCAAGTGAATCGCGAAAGTAAATCGAACCGAGAGTGACCCCAGCAATACTTATTCGCTTTAGAATCCAGACTGTCCTGACAGAGCTGACCATTGAAACCAGTCATTTTCTCACCGCCTTAATTTCTGGCACCAGCTATAATACATAATAAAATACTCTATTGTGTATTCAATTCCTCAACTTTTTGAATGTATGCAACAACTATTTCTTTTCCAGTGCAAGCTGCAAGTAAACCTGGGAGACAACGTTATCAGAGAAGAGAATGAAAATAGTGTCTCAATAGACAATAGGTATCGATTCTCAGATAAAACAGGTGAGTGCAACTATTACATAATAATTATATCTACATTAATATTGTAGTATTTATTTTATAAATTTCAGGGACTATTTCCCCCGTTTCAAACACCATTATTTTTGGACGTCCGGTTTTTTGCCGTCCCTATAATTTTCATTATATTGAATGAAGTTTGGCAAATATGGTGTGCTCAGTTAATTTTGTGTTATCTAAGTTCTGTTTAATCTTGTCAAATTTATAAAGACGCTAAAACTTATGGAGGGAAAAATCCGGACGTCCAAAAATCGTTGGGTTTGAAGCGGGACAATGTTCATTTAAGGCCCGTATCGACAGTGTGAGGCATGTGCCGCGAATGCCTCTAGGTATATTGTTACTGGTGCGACTGGAATGATATCGATCAGCTGTTGCCAATCACAGCTCTTGCTTCATCCATTTAATAGAAAGAGTTGTGATTGGCTACAGCTGATCGATATCTTTCCGGTCCATCAGTAGCCTTGAGGCATTCGTGGTACATGCCTTGCACTGTCGATACGGCTCTTTAGTTCATAAATATTAGTATCGAATGATTTTCTAGTGGATTATCAAGCATGTTTTATTTATAGCGACCCTGCAATTTTATTTTGGGAATATTTCAAATGAGTTGAACTTTTTTTCTTGAAGTAAAACTATTGTATTTTGATACTCAACAATTGAATATAACTTCACGGCGGGTAACCGTTATAAAAGGAAAACCTACCTTTGCCCAAACGCTAAAAGTTTGTTTAATTCGTCTCATGTAATTGTGAATACGGTATAGGCAATTCCTCGTGTTTTAGTTACTAACCTGATAGAAATTTTCTTTTTCCGCAGAACTGGTGGACGCAGTCTGCACCGCCGCCTCCCGTCTAGTCAGCTGTGACAAACAGCTGATCGACGCCGTCTCCCAGCAGGCGCTTAACACTCTTTGCCCCGCCCTTTACAGTCTACTCAGTGACGGACTGAAGCCCTCTCTGGAGACTCCCTTTGGCGAGGTACCCAACTCGGTTTGGCAGGTGATAGAGGCATCCTCACAGCAGGGACCTATGACGAGGGCGCTTAATGAGCTGGTGGTGAAACTCAACAGTGAGGAGGTGCTGACCGAAGGCGTTATCAAGTTTAATGCGTTCATATTCGGGCTTCTCAAGTGAGTAGTACATATTTTTTAATAGATAAGTACAGAATTCGTCTTAGATTAGTGTCGTTAATACATTTTATTAGGGTGTGTGTTTTATCACACAATTTTGTGAGTGTAACACGTCGTGTTAGTAAACTGTTTACGTTTTAGAAGGGTTTGTTACCTCAATAGAGATGACAATAGATAGCAGATTTCTAGATGTTTTACAATTATGTAGATCTAGGTTGCTCTTTTGTCTATAGCACTGAATTCTCAGATTTCTATAGCTAATTAAAATCAAACTTGATGAACCTGTATCCTCCTTCAATAAAAAAACAGTGAACATGAATCTTCTGTCTCTCTTATACAGTGACATGAAAATATATAAGTTATTATAGCCAAATCAGCCATCAAGATCTATAATTGTTATAGAATATTGACACATCTGCTAACTTCAGCCAACTCTACTTTTTAACAAAGCCTCTACTTCCGAAACTCTATCTGATTTAATTAATGTGATTGATATTCGAAGTGATTCACTCATTTAAACTACTATTGTACTCATTCTGAGCTCACAAAGAGCTCCAAGAGTTCTTCGCTCCAGAAATGAATATAAGAAATTACACCAAACAATCAATAGTAAAACTCATAAATAATACACATTCATCCAATTATTTTACTTACCAAAATACAATAGAATTTTCGAGAGCAGAAACATGTACAGATAAATATACAGTGTTATAAAAATATCTGAAATTCATTGTCATATAGCCAAAGTAGTAACCTATTATAAATAAATCATTCATTTATTAATTTACTTACTATTTGGCTCTAGCCACTAATTGTGTACTTTGGCCTCCATCATCATTATTCATTCATTTATTTGACAAAACACATCAGCTAATGGATAAAACACAGACAATTCCCCAAATTTTTCAATTTCCAGATTTTAATAAATACTCCAAATCAAGGTTGTCTTATCAATGTGTTTTCATCTGATATATAATCGCTTCAATTTTATTGATTTCAAATCGAATTAACTTTTCAATTCACCCTTTGTTAACAGTGTACAAGGCCTAGACGTGTGGTTCAGTTACCTGAGGACAAGAGAGAGTGTACTGCGCAAGCATTACATGGACGATGCCCTGCTTCTCACCGCGTGTCAGGGAAATGCTAAGAGCCGCTCACTGACAGATCGCCTCCTGGTGTCTCTGAAGGCACTCACACAGGAACCGTTCAAAATGGACCCGTTGTTCGAAACCAGGCAGCTTCATCACAGTCTGTTACAGCTTGGGGTGAGTCTTCCATTGACGTAATTCATGTTTAGTATTGAATAAATGTTAGATTGACAAATCCAGTAACTTCCGCTTATACAATCTGTGAAAGCTTTATAAGGCCACTTAATACGGCGACTTCCTGATACGCAGTAGTGAAACTAAAGTCTGAAATTGATACGCGACCGTACAGGGAGGAAGCTCCTTGACATTGGACATTCGCAAATGCTTGAGCTTACGAAAAAGTAAGTACCGTAAGCTCATTTGACAATGCCAAAAATCGGGTGAAAATAACTATTGACTCTCTGAAATGTAGTGCAGTGTTTCATCGTTATTTTTTATTAATTAAATTAAATATTTCAACTTAGTTGAAATGATCTCAAAATGTTCAATCATTGAGAAATGGAATCATCTTATTTCCAATATGGCGACGATCCGTATCCAATGTTTCGTATCAAGCAGCTTCCTTTTTGTATAAATTTTGCTTATCAGAAAGCTTCCGTATAGACTTGAAATCATGTTTAGATTTGGAAATTCATGTTTCAAAACTAACATTGTAATCAAACAAAATTATTTTGTTTCAACGTTTGACCTATTCCTCTTGAAAATTATTATTTTCCTAAATTATTGTAATCTCATTCTATGTTAGTGAAATACTATCTATTAAAAACTGCTGGCTTCTATCAATCTCATTTGTATTGGAAAATTTATGAATTTTAATTTATTTGATGAATAATTGTTATTTTAGAGAGTGCCAGTGTCGCCAACACACAGCAGTGGTAGCAGCAGCCGGGGCTCGTGGACCCTGAGGAAGTTGGTGCACTCCATTCAGAGCAACCTTGGAAACGCTCCCTCCGAGGAAGAGGAACTCAACAATGTGGCTTTTCAACATCAAGGTATAAGATTTTTGTTGGCTACGATGGTTTCTTGGTTTCAGGGCCATGATCTGGCCTGTGTGGCAACGAAATTATTGTCATGTACCAGCCAATGGTTTATTTCCCACACATGTCAGATCATGGTCCTAAAACCGTGAAATTTGTAGACCATATAACCATATGACCATGGTCTATGGATATATAACATGGTCATTATTATTCTATTGTTACAATTGCAACTTGATAGCAAGTATTTTAAGCAAAGGTGATAATGAGTGAGTGAATGATGATGACGTTTACATGGTGAATGAAAGATGATGAAAGTTTACATTAAAATTTTCACTTGGAAAAAAAACTTTTCACTTGGAAAAATTCTGAATTTTGATGAAAGTTCACTGTTTACAATAAATATCAAATGAAAAAAACAAATAAAAATGTTCAAACGCATTGTAAATTTTGAATTAACTGGAAAAATTTCAGAGCAAAATAGAAACAAACAAACAAGAAGCCATTACAGCTGTTATAACCATGGACTACAGTAGTAGACCATGAACCATGGTTTAATGGTTTTGGCATCATGATATTGTAGAAGAAATGGAGTTTAAATTAACGAAATCTCTCAAAATCTTTGTGTTTTTATTCAATGTTTATATAGTATTACAAACATGGAATTTTCATATAAGAATAAAATTCACGATATACGCTTGTGAAGTACATTACAATGCTATTTTTCTTCTGTTCAATTCAGAAGTGACATCCGCCCGCCCGCGGTCGTGTGTTGACTCGGTTGGTGGGTTCTCAGTGAGTGATATTGCCAGCACAGTGCGCAAGCGCTGGAGTGGCATCCACATCGGATCCAAACTGGCCAACGCCTTTGAGAGATTGGCGCCTGATGACACCGAAGAGGAGTATACTGACAGGTGACTGCAGAAATTATTTAGCCTGTCAAATAATTGATATAGTGCAATCATTGATATATTATGAAATGAATTAGATTTTAGATTATATTGAATGAAAAGACAAGACGTTGTCAAAACATTGATTTATTAGAAAATCGAGATACCGGTTTTAATAAATCAGTGGTTTGACAACGTCTTGTCTTTTCATTTAATATGGATAACTACCACAATATCACCTTCACAACTACTCAAAAAGTGTTAGATCATATTCTTGTTTCTTTTTTGATGTGGGATATATGATTGGAATGTATTTACTGTGAACCGAACTATTTGCAACTCGTTTGTATGAGCATGAGATTGGGACAGATAAATTTATTCAGAAATGTAGTTTAGAATTTAGTATTTTTTCGCCAATCTCCATCAGTTTATCTTATTCTACAACCAGCATTGTCAATGCTAAAGACTGTCAAATTCAGACAAAGTAATTATATTGAACATCGTATTATATTATACACTACAATGAATTTCTTGTATTAAAATTAGAATTTTATTGCATATAATTAGTATTGAATTTCTTGTATTCAATACTTCTTAAATTTCAATGTATTTATTGAAATTACAAAGTTACATTGATAAATAAATTCCCTCTCTTCCATAAGAGCCTCCTTTTCCATTCATTCATTGATTTATTCGAGAAAATACAATAAACTTCATGGATAAAAACACAGTTGTTATTAAAATGTAATTTTCCAAATTGATTCAAATATTTAAAATAGAGGGTATGTTCTCTTGATCGAAATTCACTATCACAATGTTGTGTTGTGTAACATGAAAGATTTTCTATTCAATCTACTCTTATTTTTGTAATCATTTTTTTATATTTTCTTGTCCACAGTTTGGAAACTGTAATATGAGCGAAGTTAATCTTTAAGAACACCATTTTTCATTCAACCCACATCTTTGTATTGTGTAACTTTAACATTCTCCATCCAATCCATTTTTGTAATCGACTTCGAATCGAATATTTTCTCGTTGCAGTTTGGAAACTGGAATGTGTCCGAATAACGACTCGGAGCCGGACAGTGGGGAGTTGGATGGAAGCAATGGCAAATTTAGAAGACTGCAAATGAAATGGGAAATGCTGAGTGGGAAGGAAACTCCTGTTAATAGTACGCACACTTCACCGTTGGCATCACCCGTCAAATCCAAGTGAGTACTTCTGAAATTTCAATTCGTATCTAATACTTGAATCTTGTCTCAATTAAATTGGAAACTCAAGAAACTGCAATCATACTATAATAATTATAGTATTAATTATTAATAAAACAATAGGCTGATTATTAATCGTATGATGCAATTAATATTTGGTTGATGTTAATCAATTGATTTCAATTCAAGCTGTAGAAGTTACAGTCTGTCCAAGCAAAGAAGACCCTCTGGAAAGATGAGAAAATGACTCCAGCTCGGTCAATATTGCTTCAAAAAATATTGATTTGGTCTCAAATTGTAGATCAGAATGTTTCCTACGATTGAGACTATAATTTTTGAACCAATTGACCAGGCTGAAGTCATTTTCTCATCTTGCCAGAGGGTCTTCTTTGTTTGGACAGACTATAATAGGTTTTATTTTTGCCAACTATTTATAACCTCATATAAAATATGAGAGGCTCTAGCTCTATTTGAAGAATGTCAATGAGTTTCGAAGAATGTCAACAAAGTATCAATTAGTTGACATAGGCTGATGTGGTCTGTTCGTTGACAACTTCACAAACTAAGAACTATGGTTCGCTTTCAATCTATTGGAATTTGGAACTGTTACAATATGGAGTGTACTTCTTCATTCAAATATGAAATACAGCAGAAAATTAGAGTCCTTCAAAGTAGTTGTTGGATTCATCTTTTTCCTCTTGTATTAGTATTGGTAATGTATTTACTAATTAGGAATTGAAATTATCAGAACATTTTGCCATTGTCATGTCTTTATTATCAAATAACAAAAATTAACCATCTCATAAATCACCCCCGCACTCTCCATTACCCACGCACAAGTAAATTTAAATACTTATGTGGGCATCATCCGCAATTTTTAAAATGTGGAATGAATTAAACTTAACAAACTCATGGTTATTATAATCTACCAACATATTTTGATTGCTACAACACCTGGTTGCACTGGTGGCAGTTCCTTAACAGTAGTTCATGGTCTACTATTGAAGTTTATTATCAACATTGATATCAACTATTTCATTTTTCACCTGTGCTCTAACTTATTCCGTTGTTTTGTCTCCAGTATCCCCAGGTCCCGTATACCGCGGCCGGTGACTTCTCCCATCCGACCGCAGGCAACACAACAGACGCCGTCTCCGTCTCAGCCGACGGCTGCGTCTCGGCTGCCCGAAAGACCCACCATGAAGAAGCCTCTCACCCTCTCTAGTCAACTGAGGAAGCCCACTGTCAATGTGAACAGGTGAGCTCATTTTCTTATACCGACTGAAATTAGTTGAGCGAGTTGTGATATCTATTCTAATCGCCATAATAACTGTAAAATCCGTTTTCAAGATGATGGAAGATGTAGCTTACTCAAAAAGTTAGGTGGGTTCATCTGCTCCTTTATGCGCTCCTCCAACAGCTGTTGTTAATTGGATTTGACATTTAGCCAGGCCTAGATGATGTTTTTGAAATCAAAAAAGACAATAGATGCATCACATCAGCTGTTAGTAGGTTACATGTCGTAGAAGAGACAGACGAAACCGCTAAGTTTTTGGAGTCAGCTATGCAACAGAAGATACTACAGATTATTCATATGTATCAATATTGATACAAAGAGGAAGGTCCTGTATTAGTTATGATACAAGAAGGAAAGTGTTCCATTTAAATTGTTCTCAGTTTTTGTGCAAATAATTTTTCACGTTACTGTAAGATCTGACTCCTCTTCAGACATTTCTGGTTTCAAACATTCAATAATGTAATAGATAAACCTTAAATTTCATAAAGATCTATTCTGTAGCTTTAGTGAGAGGTTCCTTTTAGGACTCTCCACCAAATATGGCATACGCTTATAATAATGTAGTGAGAGGTCGAATGTATATTGAATATAATATATTGTATATTATTTAATATTTGATTGTCAGTTTTCGATGTACGCCTACATGTATATAGTACATTATATCTGTTGTTCATATACGAATTGTCGACTCTCGATCAATTATTATCATAATATTGTTGTTGTCTTACTTGTACGTTTATTGTAGGTCGCGAGTGATGGACCCCGGTGTGCCGTTGCGTGCGGGTGGCCGCGTGGGCGGCGCCCGTCCGAGCCGCGCCGACCTGCCGGCCAACAAGGGTGGCGTGGGCCCCGCCGTGCGCCCCAGCTCCCTGCCCTACCGCCCCACCAGCACGCCCTCGCGCCCTGCCGATCGACGGGCGGCTTCTTCGTCCACGGCCCGCTCGCGGCCCACCAACCAGGACACCTCTGCAAAACACAAGTAAACGATTGTTCTACTCATTCTAATACCTAGTTCACACTTGAAGGTTTTAGTTCACACGACTCGACTTGATGATGGGCAGTAGTCGGACAGCTACATTTAATCACAGCTCTTGTTGTTTAAGCTCATGTATATTGGTTGGATCACTCACTTCAGCCAACTGTATCAATGATTAAATAAATAAATAAAAACAAGACAAAAGCTGTGATTGGCTGTAGCTGTCCGACTGCGGCCGACCGTCTTGTCGTGTCGTGTGAGCCAAAACCTACCTTTAGTGTGGGCATTAGTAGTTTGCCGAATAGCAGAATCATGTCCCATAAGAACAATGTAATTTTTATCAATCTCTTGGAGCAAATAGCGCCGTTATTTATGGACAGATATTCATATGTATCTGTCATTGGAAAGATGATTCAATTATCCAGACGTTCTGGATAATAATTAATCAGTATTAACTGCTTTCTAATTACTAATTCACACAAATACATATTAGTTCATTAATTATTAATTCATTATTAGTTCATTATTTATTAATTCATTACAAATAAATAAATTAGTGAATAATCCCTCATGAGCTCTAGACCATATTATAACAATGCTTGTATATTTGTATAATCATATCAATGCTGTTCCTGCCTTGAAGTAGACCCATTCCTTCTTTCAGTTCCTTTCCACTTTCAGTACTTTCCCGTTTCTTTGCTTTCTAATCTACTACTGTACTGGTCATGTTGAAGACTTTCCTTACTTAATTTTCCATTCACATAGTTTTTTTTCTTTAATAGTATGATGAGCATTAACTCATGAATAACTCAATTTTCTTGAATATTCATTCACATAGTTTAGTCTATTATTGCTGTAAGTTCATGTTTTTTCATACTGATATAAATTTATCAACTATCTGGTTAATTTCATATTTTTTTGTAAATTGAAGTTCTTGTCTATTCCAGTTTTATAAATTTTGATATTCCATCTTCTTCCAAATTATTTAATCTTTTACTTCAAATAATTGTTTCACAAATTAATCGAATTTTGCTACTATGGATGTTCATTCAATGCATAAATGACCACATAATTCATCAAAACATCAACCTTTTTGTCAAAAGCTGACCTCATTTTATTTTCTAAATTTAAATGATATTTTTCCATAATAATGATTTTTTACAAGGCCCATTCAATAAGTATCGAAACTGGTTCTCTGTAGTGTAAACAGAGAAGTGGAGGGGGGTCCGACTGATCGGGCTCCATAGAGGGGTCTCTATCACTTAGGTTGAGCCTCCCAAGTCGTTGGGACAGAATTTCGATTTCCGCTCCAAGTGTTTTGAGAGCGTGATTCGTCCCAACCACTTGAGAGGCTGAACCACAGTGCTACTGAACGCTAAAGAACAACCCTTCTATCAAGCCTGACTAGTCGGACCCCCCTCCACTCTTCTATTGAGACTACAGAGAAACAGTCTCGATACTTATTGAATGTATCTTGTATTTATTTTTCATATTATTTCAATAATTATTATTGAGTTTATTCATTGATTTTATACTCTAATGTATTATATTTTTTGTTTTATAAGTTAACTATTTATGTTTTCTAAGAATATTTTGTTTTATACGTTTTCTAATTATATTTTGTTTTATTCTTTTCTCCTCTCTTCCTTCCCCGGCTTCCAGCCAAACAACAAGGCACACAGTGAATGGCAGTAGTTAGCTAGCGTATCTTCTTGTGCTCTGATGCTGAGACTTACGTCCATATTTGCTGATGCTGCGTCCATATGTGTTGCTGTGTGTCCCTGTGCTGATACAGTGTGTCCCCTGTAGGTATGTGGTGACGCTGACGCATCGACTACCATCCGACAGCGGCCATCTTGCTTTCAATGAGGGAGAACGTCTGCGATTGGTGCTCGATGTGGATGACACGTGGCTACTCTGTTGTCGCGATCAGCAGAAGGGACTTGTGCCGCGATCAGCTGTTTTTCCAGTGCATAATTAGCGGGAAAAGGGAGGCCAGTCTCTGTACAGAACCTAACCTAGCCATGTGTCACAATAGGAACAATCACTAGGTGATTGTTTATTCCTATGACATATAGATAGGGAATAATTATGGTTATCATGATTGTTTATTGTGAAATATGGAAAATAATGTTTTGATTCTTTTCTATAAAGGATCTTACCCATAAGGACTCGATGGTCTAAATACACATATAATGTGTAATAATAGGAATGATTCATAATATATATTAAGAATAATGATGGTATTCATGGGTTTCTGTGAAATATGGAGGAAATGAATTATTTCGATTCTTAAATTATTTCATACATAATGAGGACACAAAGTTGTACTATTGTCCAGTTTTTAACACATTTATAAGGCAGTCTGGAAACCTAGGTAAACTATTCTAACCATATGAAATATGGAGAGGAATGTTTATGTGACAATTTCTTGTCACTGTACTTTTTTCAATGCTTTATCTACATCCAATTCAAATCTTTGACTTATTTTTTTATAAAAAATTAAGTTTTTCATTTCGAAGTTTATGTTCGATAAAATTGAACTATCACTAGGTTCAGTGTAACCTATCCATAAAAACTTGTGCTTGATAGCACAATCTAAATAGTTTGTGGTTTGAAAATCCAAAAAACAATAATTATTGATGAAACAGTGAGCTCTAAGCTCTCTAAATTTTGAATTCTATCCATATTGTTGAAATTATTTATTCTTATTCACAATCAACATTCATTTAAAAATAAATCCCAAAAATACATTTATTCAATTCAATTGAATATGTTCTAAGGTCGTTTATGTGAAGAGACTGGCCTCTATTTCCAATTTTCTAACTCAACTATGTCTACAATGATATTGTTAACTGGAAGATAATAGACTGATATCCAGTACATTATTTAGCAATACCCAATAATTACTATGTAATAATTACTAATGTACTATTGTAATTCCTAGTCATCATACAAAGGAATATTTCATAATATAAGCATCGAGGATATACAAGCTAAATTGGCATTAGAAATTAATAATCTCTGACAAAAAAGATAAAACTAACATTGATCCCTTATATGCAGAATTTATGTAAATAATATGTTAATTATAATATTCAACAAGATATTGCACGACGCTTGGATGGACAATCCTACTGTAAATGGTCGATTTTTTTAAAGACACTTCACTGACGGGAATCCCTTCGATTTTTTGTTTTTAAAAATTTGGCAAGAAGCATTTGTGTATTAATGAAATTCTGTTAATCAAGTGAAGTTCTCTACTTTGAACTAGTTCGATGATAGATCATGTAATTTACTTGTGTTTTACCTGTTTACATGCAAAGTATGATGTAATACTAGTATTCTACATACAATGTATGAAGTATTATGATGATACTCGTATCATATAAATGTAATATAACATAACAGTATTCAGTTATTCACTCAGTATTCAGTATTCGGCTGGTCTGTCTGAAATTTAGCAGGCAGATTTATAAAGTATTAAAAGGTAACATCGTACTAAACTGTTAGATACTTCATTTGATACTGCAATGTACTGTATAAGTAAAATGCTTTGTTGATGAATTTTCAAAGTGGATAATATTAGGCCGGTACTTAATTGCAATTGCCAAAGAAACATAAACTGCTTTCTATAAAGTTGAAGTATTATTTTGAGTGCATGATTATAATTTTAAATTGTAAAATATTGTATCTAGACATTTGTATAGTAACATTTTTGTATCAAATATCATTGATAACAATGCTTGTAAGTGTATTACTGTATAGTATCAAACATTGATAATGTTTTAAGAATAGTCATAGAAGGTATCCTGTAATTTAATGTCAATATTATTAATGGTATTAATTTTTATCTAACGGGCCGTATTGAGGCGGGAACTGGAAGGATGTTAGTGATGAGATATTAATTGATAAGCTATCTCTACTTTAGCTCGTGGCTAGTCATATATTACACCCATAAATTAGCTGTCTAATTGAACTAGTAGGCTGATTCTTTTAAATGTTTATTGCACAAAGATTATATTCTTTTTTCCCAAACACAGTGAATGTGTCTAAAATAAAATTATTTTCCAATTAATTTTCTTTATACTATGGCAACAAAATGAGACTCACGATTTTCTAATTAAATTTGTCTATTCAAAATATGGCAAGAAAAAGGGACTCCCAAATAGATATTGGAATTTCATTTACATCCCTTATAATATTTATTTAGTACACACATTAGTACTGTTACCTAAAATCTAGTCTGAACTTATTCAAATTCAATGTAATAAGATCAATAAATTTTCTTTAATTATACCCCACATAAGCAGTGATTATAAATCTGATAGCAATTTCTACTCCAACACCACCAAGTGGTAATGGTGGCATCAAGTTTGATGACATATCGTTGCTACCACACCAATTTATTATATGATAATAATTATTGTTTAGGTTTATATAATATAAAATTTAATTAGAGTTCTATTATTTTTTCTATGCATTTGATGCAATCTTTTAATATTTGACTTTTGATGCATTATTAAATGTTCACTTCTATTACATTCTTGCGTTTCCACTATCTGATCATGTCTATAATTCACTTTGAAGCTAGAGGTGTTTAATTTTGAAGTTGATTTATAGAACCCTTGCCTTTATGAGTGGATATACATGTTATATCTGGCTTGTAAGCCTACTTTTTTTCTCCATCTTATTTTCAACTCATCTCAGCTATCAACTTTTACTTTTTCTCGTGAATTATCGCAATCAGTTTTGGAATAAATCGCACCACTTACAAATCATTTAACACTTTATTTGTTCTTTTAAATGTTGATGAATTCAAAAACGGTTGTTATGCCGTTTGCGGAAAAATATTCTACATGCATCAACAGCAGAAAATATTTAGAATATCAATTAACAAATATTTATTTTGAATTCTGAATTCAGAAATCTAATTCCTTGAAGTGTGACATAGTAGATTCCCATTTTCTGTTTTACTCAGTTCTATATAAGGCAGGTATAGATTGATATTATCAATTAAAGCACAGTGAATTAATTTCACATCAGTACAATAGTGTTAATAGTAATAATGTGGTAATATCTGTATATAATACTATAAATATGTTGTAAAAACAATACTGCAAACTAAAGATGGGAATTTTTGTTTTCATTTTCCGAATAATCTACAGTATTGTAATAGAAGTTCTAGAATGTTGAGCAATATTATGGATGCCTAATTGCTAAAAAGAGTAAAACATCTTATATCGATAGATATCAATATAGGCTATCTAGCTTCAATAACTATTGTATTGGTAAGACCTGATCAAAATATAATACAAACCATATCTAGGATCTCTTATCTCATCAGTTTGTAGTTTGGGTTATAGATACTGTATAATCAGTCTCTATAGTTTGGATATAGATATTTATCAAAAATATATTTTAGAAATATTATGGTGGTGATTTATGAATGTATTATTACATATCCGCTTTTATAGATTACTGACTTCGCAGTTAGTGGATGAAACCCTTTACATGAATTATAAAATAAAATAATGTCTATATTTGAGACTAAAGCTATTTAAAATAATGTATTGAACATGAATATAGTGATCCAGCTTATAAAATAGTCTTCGCCTAGATAACACTATTATTTTCAAATCCATTGTTGAATTGGATAATTCTGTTTGAATACATTTTTTGGTTTTCATTAAATATAATCAAACCATCAACTGTTGATGGTATTCAATTCATAGATATCAAATAATGCATAATTTCATGTAGAAACTCTGCTTTTATTCTGAAGTAATAGATATTTGAAAGATTCTTAACCACAACAAAAATCAGTCTCAATCTCTTGAACGAATCATTAAAAAAGTCATTTGATTACATTTATAAAATATAGTAATGAGTAAAACTGATTTATTCAATTCAACGATATAATACCTCTTATTAATTCATATTTTTTTAATTAAGTTTTCTAATTTTTCTTGGTGGTTTATTTTTTGACTGGGTAAAAGTTGCAATGGTATTTAATAGGTGATAGTGTAAGGTTTTTGAATAGGTTAAAATTACAACTCACTTTTTATAAGGTGATATGGTGGGGATGCCGGTGACTAGTAATAAATTGTATAAAGTAGTTTTCTGGAAATAGTTAACCTAACTTGTTGTCTAGTTTACTTGTAAGTGGACGTCTGAGAACAAATTAATCTAATAATAGACATAGTTTGTTCTTGTTTTGCAATATCTACTAATTCGCTGAGTTTCTAGGGCAATGTAAAGTACGTTTTTGGCTATGGTAGTTAGAAGTGTAGATGAATGAGAAATTTTCAATATTTGTAACCAGCATATCCATTGTGTAAATGACTAACAATAACTTAATTATTTTTGATATGCCATCATTTAGTTTGTATAAATCATAGCTTGTGTATCTCTTGACTAGCTTGAGACGAACTGCGATTAAGCGAACGAAACAAAATGTTTCATTTTGTTGAGAACGAACTATCTCGAAATGTGCTGTATGCTATTAGCGTTTGCACAGTTTCCATGTCCCATGTATAGTAAAGTCGTAATTTTCTGATTTGGTACTGACCATTCCTGATAGAAGTGTCTTTCAATTTTTTTATTGTTATTCGTGTATCGATATCATATTTGTAATTTAATTAATAAGTTTAACTCAGTCTAGTTTATTCATCAGTTTCAACAATAATATAGTTCATAATACACAATCTTGTTTCACGTACAAATAATGTTTAATGCAATAAGAGTGCTTTAGTGAAGATATTTTGTGGCCTTGCAATTGAATATGCTGTATGTCTTGGTGGGTTTAATTTGCGACTTCTATCTACATTAAATAAATTAGTGAATTTAAATATTAATCAGTTGTAATATCATTGTATGAGAGTAGATTTTTTAAATAATTTCTAATTGGGATTTGAAATGTAAGCATTGTTTTAGGCTGGTACATTATTTATTAAAGTTATTCAAACATTGGAAACTGAATCACTCCCTTAAGAGTGAGCAGAGCATCAACATAATGTAGTTAGAAAGTAAAATGTTTCGAAATAGTGCTCTATTACAACAGTTAGTCTTCAATTGAATAAACTTTTCTGCATTTCAACCTGGAATAATGCCCAGTTAGAGTTTGGAAATAATAGTTTCAAAAATTATTGTATTCATATTAAATTTGGAGGAAGGGTGGAATAAATGAAGAAGAGGATGAAAGAAGAAGAAGAATACAAGTAAAAAACATAGCCAAGACTGATAGTAGATTGATGGTTGGAAAAATTGCTAAACTGAATGTTTTGAAGCTTGAGTGTCAAGACATTTATCAATTACTTTCTTTTCAATGTTGAATCCTATATTAATTCTTGGGTATATGATCTTTAGGAAGTTAATTATATTAATAAACTTAATAATATTCATACCTTAAACCTGCATACTTTTGAAACGCTTATTTGAACAATGAACAATTTTATATGTCTGTGGGTTATTTGTGATTACTAATCCAAATAGACTTTATTTTTAAGTATATGATGTTCGTGGTTATAATTATTGTTATTTATGCTATATTTGGAAACTCTTTTCAAATTTATTCAGCTTACCAAAATATTAAACATAACTTAGAACTTACAGAAAAAAATATTGTCAGTACAGTATGTAGGTACAATAATTATATTTCCTAAATTCAAGTCAATATTTTATTCGGAGAATGGTATGGTGTAATAAATTCATCTAATCCACTTCTGAAGGTAATAAAGAAAACTAAAGGTAATATTTGGAGAAAATATCCTCTGTAAATATTCCAGATCTCTAAATTAGTCCAACTCAATTATCGTTGCTTTTGTATCTTGAGAACGTGTAAAGCTATCTAGTATTTTCTAATTTTAATGAATTTAGTGTATTTTTTGCTGTTGCCAAGTATTTTTGTCGTTTAATATTAAGCAATGATTGTAAATTACAGTACAGATTTTTTTGTGTTGGAAGTGCCATGTTCAGTACCTATTTTCAAATATATTCGTTCTTGGCGTTGATAAATGTTTTTCTTTTTTAAACCGAGGCATTTGTGCTGAAAAAAGTTGATTCGCTTCCAGAAAACCTTATATTATTCACTGAGAAATGCATCAAATGACACATATTATGTGATAACGTATCGGCTTTTTTTTTCAGCGTGAGCGAACTGTACCAATGTTTCAAGATGCAATCTCAAATACTTCTTTGAAACCCCATTTTTATTCCATTGATCTTTTTTCTGGAGCAATGAAAAACGATGAATGTTTGTAATAAATTTTTTATTACGTAAAATTGTATGAGAAATCGTTTGAGATAGATAAGTTTCTATATAAATCAATGGTTTTTTAGAAACCACAGAAAAAAAACCTCTAAAATAATTTTGGTATTATGCAAAATCTTGAAAATCCAAGATAGGAACATCTGATAATCTTATATCCGGAATTCAACCCCTATCAAACTGCATCTCTTCAAAGATGTCAATTTTCAATGTAATTTTTATTTTTTCTGGAGCTATGGAGGATTATGAAGGTTTCGAATAATTTTTGTATTATGTAGAAAAGCCTAAGGAATCGTCTGAGTCATGTTTCAAGATGCTATTTCAAGTCATTTTCTATACAGGGTGTTTCAGGAGGAATGTGCAATACTTCTCAGGCTGATTCCTTACACCAAGTAGACAAAAAAGTTCCATGGGACCAATCCCCAAAAACGCTTTGTTACCGAGATAACAATGGCGGAAAATTGAGATTTTTCAAAATATATTAATTTTTCTAATTTTTTAGAGGCTTTACTCAGGTTCTAAAATAATCAATTCCTATGTAAAATTAGCTTAGGAATTCAATGAAACCAGTTTCAAGTTTGTAACTTCAACGGTTATTGAGATAATTGAAAAAATATGCTAAAAACCGCCATTTTTCGACAATAAGGGTTATGACTGGAAAAGGAATTATAAATTTGTATTTTTTATCAATGGAAGTTGAAGAGAGTCGGATTCTGAACAAAAAGTTGGATGACGGCGATTGTGTAAATCTTACTCAAATCTCAGAAATAGCGACCAAAAATTGTAAAATCGCTACTAAACACAATTTTTTCACTTGCGCTAAGTTTTGTCAATTTTTCGATTTTTGATCGCTATTTCTGAGATTTGGGTGAGATTTACACAATTGCCGCCATTCAACTTTTTGTTCAGAATCTGACTCTCTTCAACTTCCATTAATAAAAAAATACAAATTTTGATTGCTTTTCCAGTTATAACCTTTATTGTTAAAAAAATGGCGGTTTTTAGCATATTTTTTCAATTATCTCAATAACCGTTGAAGTTACAAACTTGAAACTGGTTTCATTGAATTCCTAAGCTAATTTTACATAGGAATTGATTATTTTAGAACCTGAGTAAAGCCTCTAAAAAATTAGAAAAATTAATATATTTTGAAAAATCTCAATTTTCCGCCATTGTTATCTCGGTAACAAAGCGTTTTTGGGGATTGGTCCCATGGAACTTTTTTGTCTACTTGGTGTAAGGAATCAGCCTGAGAAGTATTGCACATTCCTCCTGAAACACCCTGTATAGAAAATGACTTGAAATAGCATCTTGAAACATGACTCAGACGATTCCTTAGGCTTTTCTACAACACCCTGTATAACTGGAAAAACTCCCCAAATTTCAAGCTGTTTTCACATTTACGCAAAAACTAGTATATTTACGACTCTAAAACCACTACTATTCGATTTTTCGGCTCAATTAACTTTATTTCGATGTTCAAGTCACTTCAAACGCATCTGAAATACATGAAAATTCAATGAGCAAAAAGTATAAAAACCAAAATGAGAATCCATCAAAATAAACCGCGTTCCATCCTACAAGGCAGCACCTGCCATCTAGCGGGAAAAGAGAAAACTATTTCGAACTTGGTATCCACAGTACATCGACAGAGACGTTTAAAATATGATGACCATTAAGAATAATAATGATAGCAGGCCAACACAGGCGCACACTTTGTTAAGCCCACTAAACTTCAAGATATCGTGGATCTAAAAATCGTACAAGATTCTTCACAAAAAAGTAGTATAGGGACATCTGATGGACCACAGCCCAAAAATGCACCGTTATTGAGTAATAAATTATTGAAATTGAAAGTTGTTTATGTCAGGCGCTCTTTTTTCACTTTTTTGATTTAAAGTCAAATTTTGATAATTATTGTACCTGGATCAGTCTGCAAGTACCATATCCTGAAATCTGTGAGGGTTGAGGTTTGAAAAAATGCCAATATAATGGAAAAATTTATGAGGACCTTATTGGGGACATTTTCGAAGACTTAGGATGAAATAAAAGGGGTTTCCGATAAAAAATTAAAAAGCTCCCAAAAATGTGAAAATAAATTTCATCTGAATTTTATATAGCCTATATCTTGATGAACTTATATCCGGAAATCAACCCTTATTAAACTGCAGCTATCCAAAGATGTCGATATGCAATGTTTTTTTCCTTGAGCTATGGACGAAATGGAGGAATATGAAGGTATTCCTCGAATTATTTTTGTATTATGTAAAATAGCCTGAGGAATAGTTTGAAACATGTTCAAGATGCAATTTCAAAAATAAGAATAAAGTAAGGTATAGAAGAATGAAGATAATTTTCATTTGATTCCTCGGCTCAATTTACATCTGTCTGTGCCGTATCAAAACCACAAACTAGATATATTCTAGAATGAATATCATATTCTTTCTTCCAAATAAGTCTGTGGCAGAATGAAAAATTCTCAAAACAAAGCGATATATTGTTACATTAACATCAACAATAATGACTGTATACTGTATAGGCCTATCTTACGGGAGATTTACGTCACAACGTCATGTTTGAACGTGAAGCTAAGACAATGAATACATTATTATTTGTATGTATGAATACATTCATTTTTAATCTGAACGAGATTACTGATTGCAATTTTAATTTTTCTCTTGGCTCTAGCAGGGCGAGTTGCATTTCAGAATTAATGGCACTTCTTAATCTAAATTCTTTTAATAATGTTTCCAATATTAATGAAAAAACGCTTGATTTAGTCTTAGGTAGCATCCCCATAAAAGTTTCTAGGTGTGATGATCCCATTCTGGCAGAAAATAATCATCACCCTGCTCTTGTTTTTCACATAGAGATGTCTCATGTAACTTTGCCTTCCACCAGGGTTTCATATTACAATTTTAAGAGGGCAGATTTCCAAAAACTTTATTTAACTTTACAATATTCTGATTGGAACAGGTTATATTTGATTGAAGATATTGATGAAGCCATTGAGTACTACGGTACTATGAATCATTATTCAAGGCCATGAATCTTTGTATTCCTAAAATTGATAAAACTGTCAGTACAAAATATCCACGTTGGTTCAATAAAGAAGTAATAAAAAATTTAAATTAAAAAATAAATTAGCCCGCATAAGAAGGTTTTCAAACCACTATGAGGAAAGGTTTGGGGAAATTAGGACTAAATTGAAATTTCAGATAACTGTTGCATATCACAGCTACATAACTGGTATTCAGAATAATTCCAAAAACAATATAAAAAATTTCTGGAATTATGTTAACGATAAAAGAACAGAGTGGTACCTAATGAATATGAATTGAAAAATGTTGAAATGTCGACTGAGCAGGCATCACAGGGGTTTGCTGATCTTTTCTCTTCTGTCCATGATAATGGTGCTCCTTTTGTTTTTGACGACCTAGTAGGTTCCAGTGAGTTCGCAATTAAGGGAATGTCAAATTTATTTAGTATAAGAAATATTACAGTTGAAGAAGTGGCTCAATCTATAAGAAATTTAAAACCTAAAAGGTCTTTTGGACCAGATAACATTCCCCCCTATATAATCAAGGGTTGTTGGGATATTTTGATCAAGCCTCTACAATATTTATTCAACTTATATCCTTACAAAATAATAAATTTCCAAGCAAGTGGAAGGAGGCAAGAGTCACCCCAATTCCCAAGGTGGGTAAATTGAAGGAATTGAAAAACTATAGGCCAATATTCAACTTGAATGCATCTGCAAAAATATTTGAATATATTTTATTCAAACGAATTTATAATCATTTCAAAAATATTATAACTGAAAGCCAGCATGGTTTCCTAAAAAAAAACGTTCTACTGTCTGTAATCTAGTATATTATTCACCAATTACATTTCTGAAAATCTTGATGAAGGCCTACGCATTGATGCAATTTACCTTGATTTTTCAAGAGCTTTTGATAAGGTTGATCACAGGATACTTCTGCAGAAAATGTTTACTCTGAGTTTAAGATCAGAAACAGTTGCTTTCTCCCACTACCATCTTAGACAACGTTTGTTCTTTGTATTTATCAATAACATTCGTTCAAAGTATTTTACTAGTGGTTCTGGCGTGCCTCAGGTAAGTAATCTAGGACCTTTATTATTCTTATTGCTTATTATAATGACATTCCAGATTGTGTTAAAAACAGCAATTGTCTAATTTATGCAGATGGTGTCAAAGTGTATCGTACAGTGGGTAATCCTCTTGAATCTCAGCTGCTGCAAGAGGATTTGAATAGATTACATGATTGGAGTTTGAAAAACAATTTGGCGCTAAATGTAAATAAATTAAATATGGTTTTCACAAGGCAGCAACAGTTTGATGCAGATTACACATTGATGGGTGAACATCTTGAGAGAATTAACGTAGTTAAAGATTTGGGCGTCTACATAGACTCAGCACTCACCTATTGGGATCACATAAATTACATTGTAAATAATTCAAATAAGATGTTAGGCTTTTTAATAAGAAATGTTCGTGATTTCACAGATATTGAATTGATCACATTGCTTTTCATGTCCTTGGTGAGGAGTAGAGTGGAATATTGCGCAGTTATTTTTTGGAATCCATATCAGAGTTTATACATCAATTGTATTGAATGCACACAGAACAAATTCCTAAGATTCTTATTTTATAAAAAGTATGGATACTCATGCCCTTTTGACTACTCTATGAGTAATTTGAGGAAAAATTTCCAAATCATGTCATTGAAAAATAGAAGAGATTACATATCACTGATCACATTGTATGAAATATTGAATCACGATTTAGACATTCCAAACATAATACAATTCCTAAATTTCTTTGTTCCGTTAAACAGGCCTAGATTACTTATGCTCTTAGCTCTAAATAGAATAAACACGGTGCATCATGAACATTGTTTCATTCAGAGAACAATTAAACTTTATAATAAATTCAATCCGATCCTGGATCCATTCTCAGATAATTTGCGCAAATTTAGTAAAAAATGTTATGAAGCTCTCAATTTATAGATGTTCAAACTGTTTGTAGACCATAATTTCAATTTTTGGTTCAACTTATCTTGACTTTTCTTTCTAAAATATCTATATAAATTTAGTTCTATCTATAATGTACCTATTCTCTACTTCATATGATAGTTATTTCACTTTACCTATTATAAATTAATATTATCTTTCCTCATATTGTAAGTTTAGTTTTATCTAAGACATTTTTCCATTGCTGTATAAATTTTTCTTGTTTTTTTTACTTGAATTTCATATGCTTTCATCATATTGTTTATTAATATCTAATTTTGTGTAATTCATTTGTTCTTAATGAGGTTTGTTTTGGCTTAAAGCTGTAAACCTCTCATTGTTGTATCACGTTTGTAATGAATAAATGAATAAATAATAAATGAATAAATAAATAAATTATTTAGCAGTCGGCAATTAACAGTAATAATTGACACATCAGTGGAAGTAGTTAATGTAGGCTAATGCATTTTTTGAACACTTTAATTCTAGTTAAAAGCATCCAGATATTTACTTTTTAAAACTGACAGAGAATAATCAATATCTGTAGGCTACACATTGAATTGAAACGAATGGTATTTAACATTAACTTGGATCTGAACAGGCACATTGTCACGAAGGGTATTCAACACTTACTTATAGTTAGTTCTGCGCATATTGAAGCAAAGGGTACCTATAACCATAGAATAATAGAGCTCTAACCCTAATAATCTAGGATTCTCTCTGCTATAACATTTACTGAGATCAGTGAGATATATACACATTGAAACAAATGGTATTTAACATCAACTTAGATCTGTGCATATTGAACAAAGAGTACTAACATTCGTCCACATTAAAACTAACACACAGGGCATCATATTCACTATATAGTCGTCGGTAACAAATAACATACGGTACCGGTGGAAGTATAATATTATAGTCGCGAGAGTAGGAAATGTAATCTAGCCGCTTTGCGATGTACTGAGACTGAGTCGCAGTCGTTTAGTTCCTTGTGGACCTTGGCGGGAGCAAGTTCTTTCCGTCTTTTCTTCGTTCTGTCCGGTATTCCAAGCATCTCAACTTGCTGACCGTTTCTCTCAGTTAGTTACCTGATAGTGACGAAGTTTCTCTGTTTTCGGTTCTCGGAAGTTTCACGTAATTGATAACAGTTTCATAACTTAAGTGCGTCTTTTTCATTTTAGTCTTCATTTAGAATATCGTCTTGAGGTTCACGTTATCAGCATAAGTCTTCAAGAACGGATTGGCTTTTTTAGAGGTAAGTGATTGTAGCGTTTGTTCGACCTCCTTCATAGCCTGGTAACATGATTGTTGGAAAGATTCTAAGGTCGCGTGGGAGTTGCTTTGAGGCCAACCTGGACCTACTTGGAAGAACTTATTGTAAGCTGCGCTACTATATAAATATGTAAATGCTGAGTTAAAATTACTTGGATGAGCTGTATCATAGATGAATTATATAGGTATATTATATTATTATAATTATAATGGTTATATTATTACATTATTCCTCTATGCTTATATTGGTGGAATAATATTCCTATTATTCTTATACTATGTTGTTATACTTTGTGCTTGAATTGTTGAGTGGAGATACTAGACCTATGAGTAAAATAACTTTTCCACATTTTTCCAGTTGAAATAATAATTTCAATAGTTTGTTATTCCCTTACGTTATTGGAGAGCTTGATTTCTCCTCTATTTTTCCACATTATATTCGAAGAGGTTCTACTAAAACGAATCGTGTTCCTACCGAAATGCATTGATCAAAATGACAATAATGTAGAAACATTAAGGGTAAATCAAGATTTTAAATTATGGGAATTGCTGATGAAATTTATTTTACACCGGGAAAAATATGGAGAACTATTTCACGCCCAGCTCTCGTGAAAAACTGTTATTCCATTTGACTTTTCATTCTATATATATATATATATATATATATATATATATATATATATATATATATATCTTAATGAATGGAATTATATAAATTTAAAAGAACTATACGTTTCTACTACGCTTTTGAAGCTTTTATAATGATAGAGAAAATTGTATAGTATTGGGATTGGGATGGATTTAAAATATTACTATCTCTCTCAGATTATCAGATTATATCTAAGATTGTGTAGAGAAGACCAAGAATCCTTGCTCTGCTCTCGATAGAGACAATCAGTCAATCAATCATTATCATCTCTCTTATTAAATAATTAATTAATTTTTACGACAGTTGAATTAAATTATATTATAGGATGATTCTTTGTCAGTATGGTGATCACACAGAAAAAATGATGAGTTTGAATAACACTCAAACTAAAATTGTAATCAAATTACGTTCAATGGACTACGAAAAAACCGATATACTCAGCAATTGTAAGCAGGAAAAGAAAGTCATTTTTCCGGTATGTGATTGAAAAATCAAAATTCTCTCAGAGATTATCATTTAATTTTTTCATCGAATCCAACATAATATGATTTATGAATTTAGAAAGCCTTGATTAGCAAAAAAATTAGGTTAGCAATGATTTTTTTAAAACTATACCGTACGACCATAAATGTAGTTTTCAACGACATAGGCCTACCACAAAAAAGGCTATCCCCATTGGCAACCATACTATAGGTATAAATGCATCGAAATAGGAAAGATAACTTCTTCTATTTTGCAATCAGAGAGATTTGAACAAAATTCTTATTGTTTACTCTTTGGATGTACTGTAATGTATCAGAGAGTACATTCACAGATTGGTGATAAGATCACGCCATTCACATGTAATCAACACTCCACGCCATGCATCAAACTCAATTATAATAAAAAATAATAATGATAATTGTTTCGCGATTGCTAACCGTACAAGGAGCTGATTAAATTATTCAATTATGCTGAGAGCTGTTTATGATATCGATGACGAAACTAGTATTTAAACTTTTGCAAATTTCGAGCCGTGGGAGGAATCAGTGAATCAGCTCTCAAAATAGAAAAGTTCTCCATCCTATTAGCATAATAATTTTGACCCTTTTAATCTCGCAAGTATTTGTAGGCGAAATATTCATATTTTTAAGAGAGAAAGATAGAATCTAATTGAATTCCATTTGCATTCCATTGATTTCTCACACGAAGTTCATTGATTTTTTTTTATTTCCACCAATCATTTTAGTATCATACAGTGGTATGGAGAGTCGATGGAAATTATGCGATTGTTGTAGGCTAGATATTAGATGAAGATCAAGTACCTAATTAAAATTTTGTTTTTGATGAATTTTCACTGCAATCTAGCAGTTGGCTAATGAACGGTTCAGTTTCTACGTATAATAATAAGGAATTTGAAATAGGCTACTGAATACGGAACTGAACATCAAAGAAGATTTTTAAAGTCAATCCTCTTTTGCTAATCTTAAATTCATTCATTTATTATGGTACAAAACAATACAATGTGTATGGAAATAAGAAACAGGCATTTGAAAATTGAGCTATTTTCTTGAAAATTCTAAACACGTACCTCAAACTTTGAGAAATTTTTACTTCTATCACATTATTAACATCACACGAGATCAGTATCCTATAGGCTTCTCCCCTTTCAGTCTCCTCAGTATTGTAGATTATTTGTCAACGAACTTTAAAGCTTGAATATTTTGATGGTCATGGAGTGTTTCTTTATATTTCTGGCGGCCTTAACGATCATGAAATCTACTGTTTCCAACAACTGTAGGTCCCTGTGGGTGTGGAGGTCTGAGTTTCCAAAGGAGTAAAATTTTAATCAATACTTCATTTCCTCCTATCATACAGAGTTTTTAAATTCTGTTTTTATCAGAATTTTATTATATTGTTGTATGTAGGCTAGGAGATAGATCGAATAATGAATAAGTAATCTAGAAGTATTCTCTACTCTATTAAAACTGTTTTTTATTCAAATTGGCCTAACCAATTCTCAATTTACTACAAGTTCTGAATCTCGACTCTACGTTCTCAATTATCATCATCAACATGACAACTGTAACACTAATACATTACGTCCTGAATACATGATTATACAATAAAACGCAATTTTATATGTACATTTGGGATGCAAATCGAATGAATATAACCAATGAGCGCAGCTGAGCTGACCATGTAAGGTCCTGGCCTTCATCTCCACTCAGCTCCTTGCGTTGCTATGCTGTGCTTCTCTCTCTTTTCTCAAGTTCTTAGTAGACTTAGAACTGAATAAATTAGAACTGTAGACACTATAAGCACACGCAGAAGCTTATCAACTAACACTATGAATGAACACTATAAAGCCCTTAAAAGGGTACTGTGATTCTTATTTAAAATAAAAACAGTGATTTAGTAGCCATAAGATAAAGTAAATACTATATAATTATATTCATACATAGCGAAATACAAAATACAAAGGTGGGAAAACTAGTACAAAAATTAATATAAAATAGATAACTACCAATTTTCGTAACAGTAGTCCAGACCTGGACCTTCCCGCTTTATTGTGTATTTGTGTGTGATACAGAAAACTTGTGTGGACAATTTCAACTAGAAAACATTCAATAAATGAATTGCAATACAGTCTATTTCAATCGTTCGAATCATTCGAACATAGTTTTCTGCCTACAGTCTTGGGTTATCTTGCACCTTTGCAATATTAAGAAAAATTCCAAAATATGAATAGTCTATCCAAGCAAAGAAGACCCTCTGGCAAGATGAGAGAATGACTCCAGCTCGGTCAATATCCGTTCATAAGTTATAAATTTGGTCTCAATCGTAAGAGACATTCTGATCTACAATATTTTATTTAAAAAAATTGTAAATAATTTTTTTTAATCAAAATTGTAAAATTTTAAATCAATATTTTTTGAATCAATATTGACCGAGCTGGAGTCATTTTCTCATCTTGCCAGAATGTCTTCTTTGCTTGGACAGACTATACTTGTTGATTGAAGATTCACTCCTTGTTTGTAATAGCTCAAGATAACTGAGAACATAATCAAACACAAAGAAAAGAGTGAGAGGCAATATTGATTATGATGGAGAACGCCCACAAAAATTCATAGAGAGCTGCATGACCAATGAGCAGAAGCCATATTATTATGATCTCTGCCAATCAAAAGCTCGCATCTCGTACGCATAGAATGGCTGTCAGGTGTCACGTGACTGTTTCGTTGAGCTGACTCCTATTGGTTGAAATTGTGGAAGGGTGACTTTTCAACTCAGTAGCCAATCAGGCGCCTTGTCGAATTTGGAGGCGTGGCTTACTACAATGGCATTGCCACTCCCTCTCCTGTTAATAGCTGATATGAGTTCCAAGCTTTCTCGGTATTTTTCCTGATCAAATCAATTTCATTCGACAATTCTTATTACTTTTTAAGCATTGTTTGAGAGAAAGAATCAGTGTATATGATTCACATTTGATTTTGAAAACTAAATAATAAGAGTAATCAATTACTAAAGTGAAAATCTATCAAAAAAGTAATACTTGTATATAAGAAATATGATAAATTACTTCAAACTTCAATTTTAAAAACGAATCATGAAGCAGTTCAATTTAATTTCAAGTAGGTATCAAAGTTAAATTTTTGCCAGCAATTTCAATTTTTTAAATGAATCATGAAGCCGTTCAATGAAGAGTAGAAGCAGTTCAATTGAGTTTCAAGTATCAAAGTTCAATATTCGCTAGCTAATAAGAAGAACAAACATTTTAAACACCTCGATAACATAGAGAAACAATGAGTTCCAAATTATTTATATGGTCATTACAGACACTAATGGCAACTGACGGACGTTGTTGCAACGCACACGGACATCCGTTTGTGCGTTGCAACTTTTAATAAATTGGAAGCGATTTTTTATTCTTCTTCCGTCCATTGCAGTGTGCGTCTTGCTTGAGAACGGTTTCAGTAGACGGTCAGCCTGAATCGGTGTTGATTAGAATGTTTTTGGAAACATTATGATGTTGGTCTCAAAGATCCTACGCAGAGCAGTTGACAGTTCAGTTCATCTGAGCGCTGGTAAATAATAAATATTCCTCTGTTCTAAGCGAGCAAAGGGTGCGGCTTCCGCTCCATAATTACTGCAGTGCATTTGCAAAGGAGACTGGCAAGAGTCGAGAGTCATCTCAAGTCGATCATTCATATCCAACAGACACGCCAAGAATAGAAGGCGTGTGCTTGATATCACGTCATATGTGAACAAAAAACACCGAAACGATTATTACAAACTTGATGTGGGATCATGATCACATATACAGGATAAGATAATATCATAAGAATGATGGGGAGTAAGCATTCTGAAAAAGTTCGAGCAATAACATTCTGAGAAGACACATCGTCACAATACATTTACATTGAGACGGCGTGTCTTCTCAGCTTGCACGAACTATATCAGACTCTTCAAAAAAGCACAGGCGCTGACTAGGATCATGATTATATAACCAATATGTCTGAAAATAAATTATACCCATAGGTAAAAAAATTTAGCTTGATTATTATTATGATTATGATATAGCCAATTCATGCAACCCATTTCTGGGAAAGGGTCGTATGAATATCAGTAGGATACAGTGGATTCCACATAATATATCAATTCAGCTTTCCCTTGAAAATTTGCTGGGATGTTGTATTCACATTACAATAACACGATATTGGAGTTGAAATGGAATTTATTGTCAAAAATTACAGAATCATACAAAATACCACAAATATTGAAATAAACTATCACGGTACCGGTTACAATATAAACACAAAGATTCATACGGATAGACAATTCATATGAATCAATAAATTACAGTGAATAGATTCCTTTGATTTCTTCGACACAACATCTTAGTTTACTATATCTACTACATTCACATCTACTATTCACTACTATTACAACATCTTGGTGTACTATCTATATCTACTTTGGTTCGACTATCTAAACAAGTGAATCACGTGAACAAGTGAGCTCACCGAATATTATTATTAAGAGAGCCTCATCCTTCATGACCCCACAATCACACAATTCATTGAAAGTAGCCTAGCCTACTGTATTCTCTTGAACAGAAATTAATTTATAGTGAAATACAATACTTCAGGTATTCTACAAATACTACAGTTTCAGGAGCAAAATAATATTGTTTCTTGCCGAAATGGCACATTTTCAAATTTCAAGAACACGTGGAACCAGCACGAAACAGTTGTCACGTCTAAGACCGTGAGTAATTTCCACTTCAAGGCTATTTCTCTTGAAATTCATTCCACCACAGAAAAATTATCAACGAACAACAAAAATTAACAATAATATGTAGCAATAATATTTAGTATGGTTTTATATAATATAGGATTCCTGCATCAATGCATTCCACAATCTCACTCCACGCCCCCAGCTTCCCCTCACATGTATTAAAAGAAAAAAGAACAAAATTACAGTACTCTTTTAGTATTTTTCGTATATAGATTTGGTGATTTCGATTCTCATTTTTTAACATACATTGTTAGTAACCCTAGACAAAAAGAAAATATTCTCTCTGATACTTTGGTCACTAATGAAATACTCGTATGAAGAAGAACTAATTTCAAAAAAGTAATCGATGCGATTCCCAACTAGATTGTGCCATTTACCTTGAGCTCGGATTGGTCGTATCATTTTATGACACCTTTAGTCTCGATAAAGTCGTCCTGGTGATCGATGACTGGTGCGACTCATCACTAACCCAGAGGGAAAGGAAAGAAAAAGGAGAGCCCCACCCAAAGGTTAACAGGTTAACGGGTCGACAATGGCATCTTCCCGACCTGGAAGGGGTGAACTCATCAGTTCAAGGTCGATTCCAGCTTGCAAACACTGAACATCCATGATCAATCATATCCGTAATCTGTGCAATACTGTGCATCGCATGAAAAAAGTATAGAACATGAAAAAAATTACAATCAGAGAACCCTTTTTAAAAAAATATTTTTATTCCACACACATGTTTCGGCAAATTAGCCATTTTCAAGTGTCACTTGCCACAAATGACTCTGATTGTAATTATTTGAACAAATTAATAAAGTAGCCCTAAAAGAAAATAAGTATTAACATGAACAAAAGTATATAGCTATTTACTGAACAAGAACATATAAAGGACACAATCATATAGAAGAAGGAGCGTAGAACATCTATAGAATACATAAAAAGGGGGCTCTGCCCCTGGACCCCGACAGTATCAGCAGTTTCAGTAAGTCAAACAGGCTCGCTTTGCTCGCCTGCAAATTCCGTTCAGAAGGGATTCGAAATTCATTGAACACAGCATTTCTAGACCTAATCTGGACCTGTTCACCAAAATTCGACATTTTCTACCAATTTATTCTTGAAAAACTCGAAAAATAGTAAAACGCTAATATTGAGCGTAACCTTGGGAACTATATCGGACATTGTTTGAAACTCGATTCAATATCTTCCAAATTAGTTTATCTATAATCTCGCTGAACCATTCAATTTACAGTAAGAATTGGTTGTATGAAGGCGGAAGATATGCAACCCGCAATAGATCTACAATTTAAAAAATACTGATAAGTGGCGTAATCTTGAACGGAATTCAAAAATATTTTAACACAACATTTCTAGACCTTATCTGAACCTACCTACAAAATATCAACATTTTCTACCGATTGGTTCTCGAAAAAATTGAGAAAACGCTGAAAATCTATAGAAAGACTTTAATATTTTGCGTATCCTTGAAAATTTCCTAAAATCCGTTCTTAGCGCGCATCTGAACGTCCAACTGAAGATTCCTGCCAAATTTGAACGCATTCGGTTCAGTGGATTTTTAGTTCTGGTGATGAATGAATGAATGAATGAATCAGTCAGTCAGTGCCATTTCGCTTTACGCTTTCATAGATATAGATAGAACAATAATTTTATTAAAGTACGTTTCTCTTAAGCTAAACTACAAAGTTGAGTATGATTCAAAACGGACATAATTCAACTTCGTTATACGGTTATACCTAAAATTATTCGAACATTCGTGATTGGTTATATTATACATTGTATTATTGATCTGAGTTGCTCGAATTCATCCTTGTTGCTCATGTTGCTGGCACGATGGCGTAACGTAATCAATGATATAATAGGTATGATATCATAGAAACACTTTTTTCTTCAATTAACAGCCAGCTAATCTATTGGTCATGTTCGATATTCAACGTATAACAAGTTTACTCATTTCATTGATACTTCGGATAGTCTTGTAAATAGAATGAGTTGAGAATGGTAAATGGAATATCGAAATATAGAACTGGAGATACATGGTAATTAGAATAGTAGCTAGAAGCTGAATAACAAATAAGTACGGGAGCACATAAACTAAATTCAATCTCTGTAAAATGACGCTACGGTATTCAGGTATTGGAAGAAACGTCAAAGGAATTGAAAAGGTTTTCATACAATTCACCTATCTAATGTCCAATTGGTGTTTGTAGGATATTAACATACGTAAAAGATGTTCGCGACTACTCCCTTCTCAATTTATTTCTCTTTCATTCATCTCTCTTCTCATCTTCATTTCATTCTCTTCTCTTCTCACAGACTGAGGAACTCTTGTTCTTCTCAGCTATCAAAGAGAATTCTCAACTTTCAGGTATTCTTATTTTTTGCTACAATTCTACTCACTGAGATTACCAATACTTTCAGACTAGTTGGAAGAAAAACCGATTTGATATTCAAAAAGTTGAAAAATCTGGTGATTTTTATTTTTTTTGTAATAGTATTGAGCAGAGAGTCTGAGTACTCACTCAGATATCAGAACAAAAATGGTGAATTGTCATATATTTACAATTAATGCATTGAAGGATAACTCGGAAACAAAAGTAGAAAATATATCATGTCTCCTCACTCCTCGTTTCAGACACAAAAATCACCAGTTATTAGTTTGTTTCACCTACAAAATGAGATCTGTGTTTTTTAATAATATGAGGGCTTATCTATAAATAGCGGGGCACATTCTCAAAATGGACGCGGTCATAACCTCTCATTTAGGGGGGGGGGCGGTCTAGGGGGGTTTGGCGAAGGGGGTTCAAGCTCCACTGGCAATGGCAAAATTGTACCGTCAGTCGGTCAGATTTGAGAGCAGGCGCAGTTCAAACTCTCGCAGTTTAAACTCTCAGGGGCTGCAAATGAAGCGCTGTAAGAATTCGCGTTCAGTTCTCTTCAAAGTGGTTTGAGTGAGTTCTTGATCATCGTAAAACTCTACTTGTTCTAACCAAAGTTGAAAGTGTGTGGCTTAGTTTGAAATCGGATAAGTTGAGAGAATCGTTTTTCGAAAAAAGTGTTAACAGCTCGGATAACTGAGACTACCGGTATCCTCAGTCTATTTCTCATCTCAATCCGAGACATAATAGCTGAGGTGCACGAATTTGTGAAATTATAAACCATGGATCTACCGTGAGTATTATCTGATAACAAATCTGTCAAAGAGAATTCTTCAATTTATTCCAGTTAAAAGTGCTAATTGAAAATTAAGCCTGCAATGTGAAGGATTTTTCCCAAATTCTTTCTCCCCAATGTGGAATTCAATTTTTTAATACGTCGTATTAAACGAAAATGGATGCAATCCAACATATTATAATATATTCTAAGCCAAACATGATTTAAGCTGCCTTTCATTTTCACAGTTCACTCATTTGTAATCACTCATTTTTAATACCGATGGTTACCCCGACACATATATAATTATAGTGGGAAATCTTTTTTTTTATATTTATAGAGGCTTATTATGTAATGATTTGACTGACACATAAACTCCTCTGGATGTGTCATTCAGCATCCAGAGAAATTATTATTATTATCGCAATGTTGCTTGTTGTGTGGCAAAAAAGAATTATTGGGACTTTCTTATTCTAATGTATTGTTATGTATTCTCATGTATTCAGACATGTGATACGTGATTGACAAAACCATAAAAGAAATGGATAAAAAATACAATAAGAAGTAATAACTAAAAGAATAAGAAATGAATAATAAGTAAAGGCTACCTACATTGAGTAAAACTGTAACCGTACTTTATCATTGAGAACACTTAAAAATGATGCTTTGATATTTCTGGTTGGGATAAGTTGGAAATGAAAATACTGTACTAGGTGCTGTGTACTATTAAACGGAAAATTTTATTGATTATTCAATTTCAATTGATTTATTCCTATTGTTTTGCTTGAAAACACATAAGGGAGATTCTAAATTCCTTACAGAAAAAATAAATCTCGAGTTTTACTGAAAATATAGTTGTTCTAACAAAAAATTAGAAACTTAATAACAAGCAAATTGAAAATTGTAGCCAATTGTTTTCACTGCCCTTCCCAACTTTCTTGAGAAAACATTCGAAATAAGTTAGTTCCTAATTCAGCCAGCAGATGACAATAGCAATAGGGTGATTTGCTTCGACTCCTATTAGACACGCCTTCAAGCTCCGCCTATGCTAGGCCATGATGACGTAATGGCATCAGCCAATGAGAGGGCGTTGTGGGCGTGTACTTGTACTGGCTTGTGATTGGTCGACAGAGTGGAGGGAGTTGTCAGCCACCAATAGAATTGAATTTAAGAGAGGCGTTTCTCAGCTTACATTGAGTAGTGTGAGGTGGTCAGTCACCAAAACAATTCAATTTAAAGGTAGCTACGATTCCCAAGCGGCTTTAATTAATAGTGAAATTCATTTGGAAATGACTTTAGAAAATTAAAGTCGTGACTTTGGAAATGACACTTAAAAGTGTGAAAGTGTGTGTAGAGCCAGACATTGGGAATCAAACCTTGAGAAGGACGTTTCTCAGCTTACATTGATCGCCTTTTTTCAATTCATAATGATGAATAATAAGTAAATGTGAATATAATTATAAGTGAATGCAGAGAAAATAATTACTTGTGATTTCAAGTTGTTGCTGGAAAAATTTTCTTTCAAATAAAGTAGTAGAAAAAATTTATAATTAATTTATAAATTCCATTCAAAACATCTTTAAAACTCACTCATGCAGTATTCGGAGATTGCATTTTATACCGAATATCTCATATACATTGTTTTTATCAAACTCATTCCATCAAGAAGAGAAAATGCGTCATGTGTAATGAGAAATTTCTAGCCAAATACAGCTAATATTTTAGCGTGAAAGCAGACTGGCCACTACTAGAGCAAGAAACATTGAATAATCTATAGTAGTAGCCACCCAATAGATATTGTCTTAGAAGTTGTAGATATTGTTGTAAAAGAATATGTTAATTGAATTTATGTTCTCCTAAGACTGTTTCAAATAGGTTACAGAGGAAAATTAACTTTAAAACGTCTATTTTATGGTTTAACCTCACTTTTCTAGTGGCTTGTAACCAACAACAATGCATTACCAATCCAACTCATTTCAATATAACCTATTATTATTTCTGGCGATATAATCACGTTCTATAATTTAAAATTAGCTTTCTTAAATGATAGCAACAAGCAGCTTGAGAAATTGAATTGTAAATAAGCATACAAAATCATGTGGCCACTATAGAATCAGTACCTGGCCACTATTCAATCATAGTGGCCACTTAAGAATCAAAATTGACTTCCACGAAAAGTTTAATAATTCTTTTGTGAATTGAGATATCAGCCATTTTAAGGAATAAGTCAATCAAGAAGGATCTGGGCTACATGTTCATTGAGTTTAAGATGAGATAAAATAATGGAATGGACTCACAATTCTGCAAAAACTATGAAAAATTCCTTAAACATGGCCACTACTGGTGCTTTTACCTTATGTTGTTAATGAACGATGATCGTTGATGTCGATCAGCTGTGGCCAATCACAACTCTTGTTTTTGAATAGCAAGAACGATCATCGTTCATGATCAACAATCATCGCACCAGTAACAACATACCGTATATCTGTGAATCAATGAAAAAATATCGGTTGTCGAAATGTAGTTTTGTTTTGGTTGGCCTACCTGTTGAATTTGGCTTGAAGCCGAAGCTTACTCAACGCCCGAGCTATAATTATCGACCCCCATGACGGAGAGGCTGCTCAAGAAGACAAAGACAATGAATATTCACAGCCACCTTCCTGTTGGCATCAATAAGGGCGAATGACTTGGTGAATCATGAATGTCGCTACGAAAGCCAATTAAAAAAAGTCCAATGTATAATCTTTTGATAATATTGCGTATTCTAGACTGAACATAGTAGAGCGAAATTTTAAGCACAATCTTGCATAGAAATGTAACACCTACAGTCTATGTATCACATCTTTCACATAAAATTGAAATCTATTGTAACATCTTAATCTACTATCTTATGAAGCTGATCGCCAAGTTAGACAAGAAAGATGATGCTTGTACCATTAATAATAGGAATACTTTCAAGACGTTCAACTCTCTTTGTTCAATTGTTCAATTTTCTTCCAAGAAGATAGACAAGATTATGCGTGTATTATGTATCAAATGAATCAATAAAAACAAACATAAGTTCTATTAATGATTAGAATCATTTTAGTTTGATTGTTTCATCTGATTTGAATGACATTCTTGAGTATTTTTACGGTATTTTTAATTGAGCCGGATGGAAATCCAAATACTGTTACCAAAGACAATGTAGGCTATGTACAATTTAAAAGTGGATTGTCTTCGACGTTACTTTTTTAATTCTTTACTTATTTACTGTTTTTGAATTTTTAAATAAGATAATTAGTGTACATGAATGAATGTGAGAGCAGTGCGTAAACTGTACAACTGTACAAACTGTACAACCGTAAACAATAAGTACTGGAATCTATATTAGTTAAAAACGAAAAGAGATTAGATTATTCAATTTCAGTAGATTACTTACGACGTTCTTCCAACTTGAATGCAAATCTACTACTAATACTATATAGAGAATATAGAATAATACAGAATCGGAATAGTTGAACAAAACGAGTTGAACCACCTCTAAAGCAGCAGATTAGGAAAATAATTCATATTTGGAAAAAGTATGGAGACTCTACAGTGTACAATCAGTCTGATTATAGTCTCTCTAAGAAAAAGGAGTGAAGCAAATAATATATTATATTGCATTCAAACTTCATCAGCCGGATAAAAGGAAGCACACATACGCACATAAATAAGCGTTCAAGAATCTATCTTGACAACACTTTAAAAAATAGATATTTTAAATCTAGAAGCCATTTGAGAGAGTAAGAAGATGAGTGTAATAAACTAAGGAGTAAGGAAGGCTGAAATCATGGAATAGACTAAGGAAGGATAAAATCATGGAATGTGATTGAAAGAGAGTGCTAGACTATTTCCTATCTTGAAAGCCGGAACGGTTTAAATGACCAATTAAAGTTGAAGAAACTCCTTTTTGTTCCAAACCCAATCATCGTTAACTTTCCTTTTCAGTCAACTTCATCAAGCATTAGCCGCGTTAAAAGATTCCAAAGTGAAACATATTTAGAATTTTAAAGAAAAAAAAATGATTCAGCTATCTTTCGTTAGTTGAAGATTGCTGTCTCTGATGTTTCAAAAATATCGTTAGGCATTTCAAAATAGAGCCGCTTACGTCTGGTATAGTCTGTCCAAGCAAAGAAGACATTCTAGCAAGATGGGAAAATTACTCCAGGTTGGTCAATATTAGTTCAAAAATACAAGAATTTAGTCTCAAATTGTAGATCAGAATGTTTCCCACATTTTGAGACCATAAATTTATAATTTTTGAATCAATATTGATCGAGCTTTAGTCATTTTCCCATCCTACCAGAATGCCTTCTTTGCATGGGTGGACTAGTGTCACGATCCAGAATTTTTTTCTTCTGTTTTTGGCTGGCTACCAAATAGTTCACAAATACTATGATATTAAAGTGAGAATGGTCTTAAAACTGTTTCCGTATCTTCATTTTTCAGGCAGCTTGTTCAACAGAGTTGAAGCGGTTAATTTTCAGTTTATTGCACACCGTATTTCAAATGTTCATCGTATTTTTATTTTCTCCTGAAAGTCCTGTACAATGCAAGTTTTAATGCTTGATTGAATGCTTGAATAAGTTTGAGTTTAAGTAAGTTGAGTAAGCTAGATGATGAATAGTGGGATAAATATTTAGAGGTTCATATATTCAGTACAGTAAATTAATGATTATCAAGACAAAGCTTCTCAATTTTTGATGATGCAAGTGAATCTAGATTCTAGAAGAATGAATAATCAAATAGTATAGTAGACCTATATATTACAGCACTTTTTAATCGATGTTGTACTTTATATTGTAGAATGCAATGTAAGTTTGGATGCTTGATTGATATGAGTGCTTTGCTTGGTAGACATGATAAATTTAGTTTAGCGACTTTCAAAATAATCGTGATATAATCAAAATCGTCATTATTATTGAAACTTATTGAATCAAATAAATCAGAAAACTCTAGACTTAGAAAAAAATTAACAAACTCTGAATCACTATGCTTGCTCTCAAGAGTTTTTTGAGTCGAAAGAATGTTAAGTAGAAACTTGAAGTTGACTGTGTTCTGTGTAGGACGTATGGTATTGGATTCCCACCCACTAAAAGTTTCAAGTTTCATAGGAATGATCTCCTTATTTCTGGTCAAGGCTGATCATATAGCTTGTGGTTATAGGCTCATTTGAAGCCAATCAAAACTTACATAGGCTACTAGAAGTCTAGAAAACAAATATTTTTCTATTTGGGACTCAGCAGTAGGAAAGTATGAGCCATTCCCAGTAAACGGGGAATTTGTTGAAGAATTTCAACTGTATAAAATAATAATACTTGAGTGAATAATATTACTTTAAAATAATATCCACTAGTCCACTGAAACAACTATATCCCATTAAATTTTAATAAAAACAAGAATATCTGAAATAATGAATCTGATTACAGTAAAATGAGAAATGATACTCACTTGATAGAAAATAGCTTTTCTACGATTCTAGGAAAGATACGTTAATATTGATATGAAATTTAGTTTTTCAATCAAGCATCAAAACTACGTACTAGCTCTGCAGTCTCTTCAACATAAGGTACCACATGAAACAAATTTGAGCTTAATAATCACTTTTTGGATCTGGTTCAACACTCATGCCCGGTTTTTCCAAGCACACTCAAATTTGAGGGACCCTCAAGTTTACTACACTTTACTACATTCCCTTTACCTATCACAGAAAATGTAAGCTGTTCATCAAAATTTGAGGGTCCCTCAACTTTGAGTGTACTTATCATAGAAAATGTCAGCTGTTCATCAAAATTTGAGGGTCCCTCAACTTTGAGTGTGCTTGGAAAAACCCGGCATGAAACATTTTCCTCCATTTAAAACTCCTCCATTGATTCCATCTCAATACAATCGTAGCCTATAGACATAGAGCCCATACATCTGCATTATTTAGAGCTTTCTGAGATGGAAAGTGTTGAATTTCAAACTATATTCGATAATTCCGATAGCTGTATTTAATTGGGTTGTAATCAGAAACATTCTTTTCGCTACACTTCACGGAAATAAGCTGCTTACCAGTCCCTATGTAGACTAGGAAGTCGTCATTTACATACATAATCAATCAGCTGTTGTCCTCGAGCGGAAAGAAGTCCTTTCCATGCAAGGACAATCCCTTTCCAAGCGTGGACAGCTGGCGCCATCTAGCGAGAGAAAATACAACTACAATGGACCATCTCTTTCTGTGAAACTGCCAGGAATTTGTCAAAAACAAGAAACTTTGTATTGCTATTGTACAATTTAGGATGATCGTACAAAAACTTTCATGAGCTTAAACGTTTCTGGACTAAGAAAATCGAGTACCGTATTCTGATAGTGTTTAAGTAATATCCAATTGATTAAATCAATAAACTTGTGATGCAAACTTTCAATACTTGGCAGTTCAGCCTACTCCAGATTCAGCTCAGCCGAAGCTAGTATAGTAAGTTATCCGGTCTAGATGTTCTTAGATCTCATTAATCCTATTTGTTTTGTTCATTTATGAGATTAGATTAATAAAATTTATTTGAAGTGTACCGAAAAAAATTATACACTCACTCGCCCAGGAAGTTTTTTACAGTATTCGGAATTATTCCCAGGCTCGGCAAGCCTCGCCCGGGAAACTATCCTCATACTGTAAACTTTTCCTTCCCGGGCTTGTGGCGTAATGTACTATTCTTTCTTCATCGTTTCTTTCAGTAAAAAGCATGAATTTATCCTACACCAGCACACATTTGAGAAGATGCTGTATTATGCAAGAATGAGTAATATTCCAATTCTCTTTATATAAGTTACATTGTTAAATAATTCCTCTCGCACCCGTTCATGTTTGGAGCAATTGAGAAAACATTCCGTTCAATGAGAACAGTTAAACAATATGAGCGATGTTAATGACTGTGTTTACTTGGGTCTTAATGAATGAGATGATGTTATGCAGTGACACTCGAAACAATTTTATATTTGTCACTTGGAAGTTACAACATAGAGAGCTTTGTAGCTCGGTATGCCTGTATGACATCTGCCAAGATTACTTTTTGAATTGCAAAATACTTACAGGCACTAAGTAATAAAGGAGCAAGTCTTTCCAAGCGAAGAAGACATTCTGGCAAGATGGAAAAATGACTCCAGCTCGGTCAATATTGAACCAGGAATTATAAATTTGGTCTCAAACTGTAGTAAACATTTTGATCTACTATTTGAGATCAAATTAATGATTTTTGAATCAATATTGACCGAGCTGGAGTGAATTTCACATCTTGCCAGAATGTCTTCTTTGCTTGGACAGACTATAACATCATTTACATAGAGAGAAATGGAGAATGTTTGAGTAAGTGTGTGTGTGAGTGTGTGTGAGAGAGAGAGAGAGAGAGAGAGAGAGAGGTTTCATGCTTCATATAGTGTGCTAATGTGGTTTAGAAATAGAGAGATAGATGAAAAATTGTAGAAATGAGTCAAGATATAGAAGAATAAAGAAGAAGAAAGATGTGTAAGCGAAGTAGAACAGGAATAAAGATGAATAAAGAAAAAGAGAGTGAGAGAGATAAGAAGAGAGAGGTTTTATGCTCGGTATATTGTACAAATTTGCTTTTGAGAGATAAATGAGAAATTGTAGATGAAGCTGAATAGAGAGGAGGAGGATAAAGAAAAAGAAAGATGTGTAAATAAGAATAGAAGAGGAATAACGAAAATAAAGATGATAAGAGATGTAATCTTTGCATCTCACACAGCAAACATAAACACAACACGCCTTTTCTCTCTCTCTCACTCGCACACTCTCTCACCCAGCATCAGAGCACACCTTGAAATGTAATTTGAGGCCAAGGTCGAATCTACTTGCTTGATGCTTGTTGATCTCCCCACTTGCTTAGAGCCTATCGCATCTCAACAATCCAAAACTCGCTACAACAATAATAATATAACAATGCCGATTAAAATTTGTAATTTTGTACTTTGAATAATATCCATGATGAAAGATAAAGCACTCTTATTTTAAAACTAATTCTTGATAAAATGAGCTAAGCCTATTTTCTCTCTTCTATTGAATTATTTTATGATTCGATCAACTTTTCAATTTTGAATTAAGTGTATGAATATTAACTTGCGTGTTGTATTTATGTATATTGAATGAATGATGAATGAATGAACTCTAAAGAGCTGACCAGCTGAATGAACTTTATAAAAATGAATAAGAATAAAAGATATGTAATAGAAAAAGAAACAGCCACAGGTAGAATTCATGGAAACCAATAGAAGAAAATTTTATGAATAGTAGCCTATAGTAACTTAGGGTTTATAATGAATATTAGTGAAGTTTTGCAATTGTACATCTGAATTTTGTAAGCTTACATTTTTTCTCATGACAATCGATCATTATTATGTAATAAGTCAGGGAGCTTTAAAGGGATCAATTCAATCATGGTGTGTATGATGTAACGATTCAATGACAAATTAGACCTCTCAATATTGTATTATGATCATGTATAAGATATAATCATGAGCAATGAACCAATGGGCTTAGAAATTACACACAGTACGCATATAAACAATAGTAGGATTATAATAAATAATCGTTCAAGCTGGTGACATTTGCAGTTCCTAATGAAGTCCATGACTCTTTGCCTCCAGCCTTCTGTTCTGTTCTTCAGTCTTCTGTTTGGTTTTGGATCCAACTTTTCTGACATTGACATTCTGTTCAATTATTGCATTTCAATTCACTAATTTGAACTCAGAGTACCTATAAAACAACTTTTTCCGGTTTATTTGTGTATAATTAGCCTACTATTAGCATTTTTGCTGTATGAGGAAATCAACTGAATTCACTAATAATCTATCGGAAAAGGATTTGTATAAGTTACTTATTCCGAGAATGAAGTTACAGGAAAATTATGTTCGATTTGAGTTACGTTAGCAAAATTTGATTCTATCTTAATCCTTGTTCAGGTTCTTATACTGGTAAGTCTAGAATCCAGAAACTATTTCATCCTCTTTACCAAAAAGAGGATGAAAGAAGAAGAGGATGAGAGGATGAGGAAGAAGATGAGTGAAATTATTCGTGAAATTATCTATCACCACTGAATTTTTTAGCCCAAAGAAAATGTATAATCAGTCTCTATAGTTTAGCCTGTTAATAATAATTTATTCATTTTTTTCAGAAAAATGCCTACTCTGGACAATTGTTGTGGGGTTTGGTCCCTGAAAGTAGGAACAATATTGAGTGGACTGCTTGGCATTGTAAGTACACAAAACTTACAAGAACACTACATACTATTTATTATATTAACGATAATTACAATTCACTCCAAAATATATTGTGTGATTGTGACATGATAATGTTGTTTATAAATCTGGGCAAGATTTTATTATTTTTTCCTAATGGTAAAATATTATGAGAGAATAATAAATGTAAAAAACTTTATCTTTAAGTAAAAAAACTAAAAACAGATATATAAACGAATAACTATATTTCACCATATTTTTGCAAACATACTTCCATCATCACTATTCTCAGACTAAGTTTGCTATTTTTTGTGTCTTTCAAGATGAAACAATATATAAATCTTTCAACTTTCAACAATATAAGTATGAGCGCGGAACGTGAAATTTATCGCTCAACATTAGCTATAAACAAAGCCTACTCAATTTGTCTACAAGTCAGTATTTGTAAATTCCAGTCATTTCACAACTATTCAGCTTCAGTAAACAGCTCATAAATCCTTCTGAACCACTTTCTATTCTTGATCCATCCTGATTTTTCATTTAATTTTTGTCAAAACTTCGTCAGAATAAATTATTTATATAAATGTTGTTCAGTTGGCTATGAAATTTTCGCTATTTTATGGAAACGCAACTTCTCAACTTCAATTGTTACTACAGAAAAGTACTATTTTAAAGGATTGTGTCAAGCCACATTGAATGGATTTGAATGTTTGCATTTTTTAGGCTACAAATTCTCTAAATCCTATGTAGACTTTGAAATTGTTCCCATTAATTGCTTGTCAAAAAATAGAAACTGAATTACTTCTGCAAATTTTTCAAAATTTATAAAATCAGAACAATCTATGCTGTGATAATTTATTAATAACTATCAATGCTGTGATATTTATTTTGCCTAGTAAATATTGTTTTAATTGATTTTATATACCGTATTGTGTTAGCAATATCAAAATATTCTAGTTGAACATTATTACATTGTTTTACGAGTAGACCTATATCTACATAATGTAATTCTCTAGATGTACAAAAATGCTCTCAAAATTCAGAGAATTATTGAAATTATTCCTTTCAATACACTAACTTTTGTAATATTAGTCCAGTAAGTAATACCTATTCTTGGTAAACCTATAGTGAACAAATAAAACCAAATTACAATGCCATTCTATTAAATTTTATAAAAGTTCAAATAGGGAAAAACAATCTTATGAGCCTCCGCCTTCTAATTTATTACATCTTGAATACCGTAACTTACTATGAATATTCCATAGCTCTCAATTCAGAAGTTGATTCAGAATTGATAGTTTTGTTACAAGTTTTGCAACGAATAATCCAGTAATCTAACTTTTTGAATTTACGAAAAATAACTATTATTTTCAAACTTTCGCCCATTAATAACATAAAATAATATGAAACATGGATGCTGTAAACAATAATATGTAGCCTCGATCTGAAAACTACATTGAAAACACCCGTTACTGTTTTTAGAAGCAGAAGCTTCACCCGGATCTGAGCGATTATAAAAGCATATCTTTCTGAGCAGTAATCCATTCATTACCGTACTGAGAAAGCTATCTGTTTACAAAGTCTTTTAAACAGTATCTTTCAAATAAGGGGCCTGCTCTAAAATGGCTCTGCCATCTGCTGTTATTATTAGTATTATGCTTTGTGCTATTTCGATATGACGTAATAGAGAGTAGGCCATTTGGTTACTGTAAGATAGTAAATAAGTAAATATAGGTAGTGCTGGAAGAACTTTGAAACTATTACTACCTATATAGTGTTGGAGACTTTGTTACTATGGAGAAAATGGAAAATAGTACACTAAATAACAAATTTTCTATGAATGTAAATTATAATGAATGATTTTTTTCAGATCATTGGAGCCGTTACATTGGTATTTGTTTTCACAACAAATGTAAAGCTACAAACAATAGTAATTGACACATTACCACCCGATGTAGGTAAGTTAATTGAAAAATTTAATAAAAAGTAAATTATTATACTAAATTAATAATTAATAAATTTTATCAAGTATATTAAAAGGTAAAGTTGATTGGTACAGTAATTAATAAAGTATCCAGAGACCTGGATATAAAGCAAGATTTTGAGTTTTAAATAGCTAAAATGTAATTTTCCTAGAACCTGGACAAAAATTTGTGAAAATTTCATACATTTGGAAATAAGAAAAATATCAATTTTCAAGGAATTAATCTCGTATGTAATGTGAATGTTTATCGAGCTATCAATAATTTTTTAGAGATATAATGCTCAATTACCACAACGTAGCCTAATTGACATCATGGGTGACCAGATTGTGACCAAGGCGAGTGGAACCTACCCTTATGGGTAGCTCCCCACAACAAAAGCCATATGCATATATTGACATCATAATTAACTTCCTATCGCATATACAAACATTTATTCTTCCAACTACAATATCAATTTTAATGTTCTAATTCAAATTGATTATCCTATCAGATAATGAATTGAAATGAGAAGTAAAGAAACGCAGCTAAAAAGTCCTGAATTCAAATGGATAAATTCCGAAGAAGAAGCATGTCTCCTACATCTAGAATCCTGGCATAACCACGAATGGAAAAATGATCTAAGGCTATGTAGACAGACACAGAAGCTTCAATTATTGTGTTCTTGTTGTGGAAGCAATATATTGCATTCTCTATTTGAGAATGAAGCACAAACTCATGTCAGAATGCCAGAGTGCTTTCTATGACCGCGGTGATTGTCGCCTTGGACTCTTAGCCAAATTCTAGAAAACTAGAAATGGAATAGAATCTAGATTCTATCCTGTAATGGAATAATACCCACATCTTGCGATGAAAAATTTTTCATTGAAAAATCGAAATCCTATTATGTGATGGATTAATGTTTCACATAACATAATCCAAAATATTGAAAAATTGTTCAAACCAAATGTTTATTTGAAGTTATTTTGATTAAAAAATACAAATTATTCTATAATTTTAAAAAATACACATTATTATATTTGATTACATCTCTCTTTGTTACAGTGAAAATCATACTGGCGATTAACCTGATAATGACAATGCTGATATCAGCTCTCCTCATTGTAGGAGCATTAAAGGTAAATCAGATCTAAATTTTCTCAAACATGATTTTATTGCGTGTATAATATTAGCATAAGATACTCAAATCATCACAAATAATCATACAATCCAAATTAATTTATTTCAATTTTCCAATTCATTTCAATTTCATTCCCCAACAATTGAAATTGTAAATATATTCACTCTCTACTCCAGCAACAGGCGACTCCTGTGTTATACAGTACATCCTCCTCCTTTTTCCCCATACAGTAATAAGTAATGAAACTCAATATCTTATTCACAAATTTTATAAGTCTAGTCTAATAATTTAAATCATAATTTCATGAAGGTACAGTAATTGTTCAGAAAAGTGTAATCTCTGATTCAATATTATCGTAGTGATAAACACTTGCTCAAAAGTGCTCGTTAACAAATTTATTGTATTTGATGAGATATTGAGGTATTTTTCTATAATGAGAAATAATAAGACACAGATATTGTCAATTTTTTTATTGTGTTCTAATTTTTATTGAGATAGTGTTCATTAACCTTTCATTTTTTCAGCGAAACAGGTTCATGATGCTGCCCTGGGTAATTCTAGCAATAATGCTAGCTATCGGTCTGGCTATCTCAGTTATCTACACAGCCATTGTATTTTTCATTCATAAAGTAATACTTGGAGGCATACTATGGTTGATATTTGGTCTTCTTGGTGTTGGTGAGTAATAATATTGACTTCTTCCACAAGATCCAGAATACCTCAATTTATATTCCATTGATGATAAAGTAACAAAGTACTTTAATATTTTTTATATTGAAATTCTCTAACTATAGGGTGGAATCCCATTTATGGACTCCATATTTCCAGGACATTGACTTACATCTTTGGAGATCATTGTTGTAGAAAAACTAGACTTGGAGAACAAAATTTATAACGAAAAGAATTGGAACAATGTAGCTGAATAATAAATAATTCTTCCCCTTGATGAATGTGGAGGATTCGTCTTGGGAGGATCCAGATGCTCTCAAAATAAATATCAATTATCCTCACTATTAATTGTTGTTTTTTATTAATGCTTCTCAGCATTAACTACAAAATAAGTTAAAGTAGTTTATGAAGTAAGATTTTGCATTCTTGGAAATATTGACATAATTGAAATTTCTAAAAATTTCTAAAGCTTTTTCATGTAAGTTGAATTACCTCCAGTATAATAATACATTCAGACTACCTACGCACAGGCCATTATAGTGCCCATGTAGGCACATTCCTTTTACATATAAATAAACGCTTATGTCCGGTTTTTCCAAGCACACTCAAAGTTGAGGGACCCTCAAATTTTGATGAACAGCTGATATTTTCTATGATAAGTATAGGAAATGTAGTAAAGTGGAGTAAACTTGAGGGTCCCTCAAATTTGAGTGTGCTTTGGAAAACCGGGCATAAGTCTATTACTGTATAATAAGATTGCATTATTAGATAGTAAATAGAATTTTTTGTGTACCGTACTTTATATTGATTGTGAAGTAAGTTAAACAAGATTTTGATTTGGTATTATATTATACAGAATTTATTATACTGACGCAATTAATAATCACAGTAAAATAAATGAAAAGACAAGATGTTGTCAAACCACTGATTTATTAGAAAATCGAGATACCTGCTTCGGTTGTTACACCATTATCAAACTCCAGAGAGACTCTTTTCATTTATTATGGATAACTACCACAATATCATCTTCACAACTACTCAAAGAGTGAAATAATCCCTTTGAAATGATTTTATTTTTGTTCACAACTAGTTTCGACTTTAAAGTCATTATCAAGTGATTTTCAAAGTGATTATTTATTGTGTTAGTTAGGGCTACAATAGTAGCCCTTATTAATTACTAAGTGAACATGAATTTATTATATTTTTCAGCTATCTACGTCTACATGTGGTTCGTTGTGTTCAGTTACTACCAGCTAATACAAGAGGAGAAGGGAAGAGGGCCTTACAACAGAAATATGTACAAGCGCTGAAACGGCCAACTCCAAACTTGAGTTTAATATTGTGATTTCCAACGGGGAAAAGTGGAGCAACATACAGACTTATAGACGAGGGTGAATATCAGTATTTTAAGGAACAGAAAGAGTGCCAGAACTCCACTTATTGGAGCCTAAAGTGTGGAAAAGTGATTTTTGTTAAAATTATAACGGATGAAGTAACAGAAAGGGATGTAACAACGAATTCATGATATTTAGACAAAACTGGAACTTCTTTGGCAACTGAGTAAGAAAGACGAAATATTTAATTATATTTCAAGATGTTTTCCAAACCCGAACTCTAAATTTGAAAATAGAAATTCAATAAATAATGTGCAATACAAAAGAAACGAATGGTATTACTACTAATAACTTGCAAATTAATTTTAATGGAAGCCTAATTTGAAATTTATCCTGCTAAAGAATTACCCTCTTTGGAAATGAGAATGTCTTCTTTGCTTAGACAGACTATAGGCCTACAATTATGTATATGAATACAGTAAACATTGCACCAGTGTTGATACAGAGAAGAGAACTATATATTATTTTATTTGAAACAGAGTAATTGTTGAATTTGTTGTAGGCTACTGGTACTCATACATAATATTAATGTTCAGCGAGCATGGGGATTCATAAAAAATTGTTTCGCTCGTAACTAAGATCTCAAAAATAGGTTTGGAAAAATATATTCACATTTCCTTGTTCCAAGATCACAATTGTCTTGGTGTACATTTCACTTTAATACTGATGAATATTTTGTGTGAGAATCGTTTGAAATTTGGAGAACATATTTCCTAAATTACTATCAACTTTACTTTATAAACTCTTGCCATTTTGCAATAAAGAAGCTTTACAAGTACTATGTATTATCATAGGTAGTAAGTTTATGGTTCAGTGGGGTCACCACTCTAATGTATGTTAACATAATACGATAACATAAATGGCTTTAATAACATAATATACCAAATAATATAGAATATTTATTTTTATTGACTTTCAAAAATTTCATTGTACAGTAATGCACCAGATAATAAGTGTTGCCTGAATATTCTTCTGGTGAACCCACCCTAACTAGTTTATAAGTGCCATGATAAATACTTTCCTAAATAATTTAATATTAGTTTATTTATTTTCTAGTTCATTATTATAATATTAAGGTGGATCTGTCGCATAAAACGCTTACTTGTAGATATCCAAAATATAGAGCATAGTGTATGTTTTGATGATAGTTTTAAGAATGCATTTATCGATACGCTGAGTACCTTATTGAAAAATATAAATAACAGGAGTGCCTTTTGTAAAAAAAATGCAACATCCGTGAATAGAACTTTAACAATTGTTCATTTGTTTAGGACATTGTACAAGTGTTCACTCTATAACCAAACTCATTTTACAAAATAATAAGTTTCAAATTATTTTTTTATCATGAATCAATTGTTACTTCAGTTTTTTCTCTTTATTCTTACAGTCGTTATTTTTTCATTCAATTTTTTATTGTACAATTGGAGTAGAGCACTGTCATTCAAACTCAGAAAGCATTGTAAATCACCCAATAATCTAATACTGAAGTGAAGATAATATGATTATGAAAGTTGATTACCATCACCGTAACTAAATTTTCAAGACAAACTTAGATGTTACTTAAAAAATAAAATACAAAAATCTGTGGCAATCATATTGTTAACCACTTCTAATTATTTATTTATTACTTGTTAACCGATTTTTAAATCATTGTTTCACTAAAATAATATACAGATTATTCAGATTGTAATTGTGTTGTTCTTTTCATTTTTGAAACTCAACAAACCATGTTAACCTAGTTGAAGTTTATATCATTGGTTTTTGAATAATTAACATCCATTAATATTAGGGATGCTTTCCTCTTACTAATATCATAAATGAAAACACCGATTCTCATAAGCTGAGATAAACAACGGTGTTCTTCATAGAATTCAATTCGAATAAAAAATTTAACTCTATTTAAAAAATAAGATAATACCATAGTGGAAGGATATAAATATCAACAATCCTTTCTCCATGATAATACCCAATGACTAATTGAATCTTGAATGTACATATAAATAATTGCACATTTGGTTATCGGCCTTCTCCCATTCTTTTGATATTGATGTATGGCCTAGTGATATTCTTCTAAATATCAAACTCTTCTGAAAGAATGATGAGCTCACATTGAACAGACAAATCCGCTGTAGCACCTCTTTGGCCCATATTTTAGATAGCAGTTTAACTGAAAAATTTAGTTTAAACCATCGGCTAATTCAAATGCAACTTATATAAAATGCGACCATATCTTGATTTAACCATCGGTTAATTCATTTTTCGTTTCAACTGCTATTGATAATATGGGCCTTAGTGAATAAGTTTAGAGGTTTATTCAACACTTTTGCGAATATTTTTAATTATAGTCGGAAAAAGAAAGCTCTGTTGGACATACCGTGAAACATTAGAGTTTTGGTGTGAGAAAGTTATTTTTCTGTTTTACATTATTCTGAACATTCAGGTCTAGTTTGGAATCGATGTCAATTCTTTCCACTCATAATAGATTTTTTTCATATCAGGGTATAGTTGATACAACAGAACACATATAAGATACTGTAAAAACGTCATTTGACTTCCAAAAGACAACACTTTCAAACTCTAATCTATATACCAATCGGTACACCAAAAAGCTGCAAGAGTGGAAACCAATCATCAATATTTTAATTGATCGTATTCAGTTGTATTTGAACCGCTCATATACAAAAATCTACACGAATCAATCCCAATAAGCTACTTATACCACTTTTTCATGACCAAAGTACGTGCAAATACATACGGAAAAAAATACACAAATAAGTATCAATTCTCTGCTCAAAGTAGGCAACTTACAAAATGCTCGAAGAACACAAAAAACTACATGAATGAGACTAATCAGAATCATCTACTGACAAATAATACTAATTTGAACTAGCAGTTCGGTGTAGCATAACAGAGTTGATCGGAGATGATTGCTGAAATCGTCTTATCAATTCAAGTTGAATACTGCAGGTAACGATTTTCTTCCAATTTATGATTTTCAATCATGATACGGATTATGATTTTTATTATGATTTTCAATCATAATAGCAGCCGGCAAGTCTCCTAAGATCGAAGAAAACATAACATTTCATAACATAGTGAAAAGCACCATGTTTCAGAATAGAGAAAGGATGTAAGTCAACTTCAGATACATCTTTTCTCTATGATTCTTTTGTGCTATTTAGCTGTATCATCTCAACATCCGAAATCTTCAATATCAAGTTATTTGATATTGAAACTCTGCAGACTACATTTCACACTATATTTTGATCATAAATTGTATTTCATTTTTCTCGGTATTTAAGGCATTTATGTTACTTTGTGTCAAGGAAGTAAACGAATGGAGATATCTCGTACTTTTCCATTTAAATTATAAAAAACACATCTAAAATGTATTAAATACAATGATGAATGTTGTAATTAACAGCCAATTCAGACTTTTAGTATTTTCTCAAATGGAAACAAAGATTTTCGTTACGGATATTGAACCTTCATCCATCATTTTATTCCATTTCAACCCATAATAATTACATTCTGTAAGAAATATGCGGAATAGAACTATAGTCTGTCCAAGCAAAGAAGACCCTCTGGCAAGATGGGAAAATTACTCAAGGTCGGTCAATTTTGGTTTAAAAATTATCAATTTGACCTCAAATTAGAGAAAACAAATCGATCTACTATTAAGACTACATTTATAATTCTTGAACAAATATTGACCAAGCTGGAGTCATTTTCCCATCTTGCCACAGGGTTTTCTTTGCTTGGACAGACTAAATCCCAAGGCGTTTAGAGGCAAATCTACTTACCTGGGTATTATCCTAATAGTATTTCTACATTATTCTGTGTTTAAAGAAAATTGATAATCACAACCTATTAACGAATTTCCCATGTTGTTGGCGAAGTAATTTGAACACAGAGGTTCATGAATAAATAATCACATTATCAAATAAGACACATTTACTAGTAGAGCATTATCAAAATGTACAAAAATATTTCCCAAAATATATTTTATTACTGTTAGAATATTATAAAATTATTCCAAATTTTATTCCAGTAACTGGTTGGATTTGTGCATTTATTTCAGTAAGACCTTATCCACTAAAATAAGATAAAAATTGAAACTTTTAGAAACCATTACATTCAGATATCTAAATTCTAAGTTATAAGTCAATTGAATGAGGGATAAAAAGGTTGATCAAAATGTATACGTTACAACAAAATTATACAATATCTAATATCCTATTGGTAACAAGCAAGTGGTACAAACTATTCCCAAACTTCAATTACTTAATTAAGCATTTGATCAAGCTACAATGTGATATAAAATACATACTTTATAATTTAAATATTCAATACGACAGAGCTATTCGATATGATGTCCTTACATTCCTCCAACACTGGTCGAACTTCTTCCTTCAAAAACTCTGCAACCTGGAATAGATTCAATAAAATTTTGATAAGGTGGAATAAATTTGTGGAACAAAATAATTATGATGTTGTGAATCCATTCAGTATGATTCATCAATCCATTTGTGAATTCACTGCAAATTTGAATTGATATAAAAATCACTTTTTTAATGGAGATTAGTTTTAACTTATATTGAAGAAACTCAAGTTTCGATCTGTTGTATGGCCATCTTCAGACTGTCTCCGATAACTGCATACAACAGGACAAAACTTTAGTAACTTCAATGTAAGTAAAAGCTAATCTCCATTTAAAACGTGATATTCATACCAGTTTATACACGAAATAAATTATAATTATTGGAGGAAAACAAGTTATTAATGCTATTTCATATGAAAATAGAAGTACTACAGTGTAATACCGTGCCAAGTGATTATTTGAAATGTAATACTACATAAGGTAGGTATCCATTACTACAAGTCGTAGGCACAAGATCAATAGAAACACGTAGTAGTATGGAGCAACGCAAATCAAAATCAGCTACTCAGTGTGCTGGAGAGTAAACATCTCCGTGTCCCTATAGCATCTTAAGTTACGATTCCCAAGCGGCTGTAGCTGCCCGGATCCAGCCAGCCATCACAACTCTATTCACACGACTATATTATAAACTAGCCGGAAGGCTCGCTTCGCTCGCCTGCAAATTCCGTTCAGAAGGGATACGAAATTTATTTCAGCATTTCTACACCTGATCTGGACCTGTTCACCTAATTTCAACATTTTCTGCCAATTTGTTCTAGAAAAATCTAAGAAAAACTCCGAAAATTCCAAAAAATAGTAAAACGCTAATATTAAGCGTAACCTTGGGAAGTATATCGGAAGTATATATAGTTTGAAACTTGATTCAATGATTCAAACTTGATCTTCCAAATTAGTTCATCTAAAATCTCGCTGAACCATTGAATTTACAGTTAGGATTGGTCGTATCAAGGCGGAAGATATGCAACCCGCAACACATCTACAATTTTGAAAACCTGATTTCTGGCGTAATCTTGAACGGATTGCAAAAATATTTTAACACAACATTTCTAGACCTTATCTGAACCTGCCCACCAAATATCAACATTTTCTACCGATTGGTTCTCGAAAAAATGAAGAAAACGTTGAAAAACTATAGAAAAACTAAAATATTTGGCGTATCCTTGAAAAGTTTTTGAAATCCGTTCTTAGCGCGCGTCTAAACGTCCAACTGAACATGCCTGCCAAATTTGAACGCATTCGGTTCAGTGGATTTTTAGTTCTGGTGATGAATGAATGAATCAGTCAGTGCCATTTCGCTTTTATATATAGAGATGTTCACTATGTTATCAGGGCTTACAACGTCTAATAAGTCGATAAATAGTGGAATGCACTTAAAAACGACTTAAAAAGGATGTATTTCACTATTTATCGATTTATTATACATTAGTAGCCCTAATAACATAATAAAGTTATATGAATAGAGATGTGATGGCTAGAGCCGGGCAGCTCCAGCAGCGTAGCTAAAGCCGCGATAGCTCGAATCGCTTGAATCCGCCAGGGAATCGTTCCTTTAGGAAAATGTTCCCGTGCGACTTTAGTAGTAATGGAAACAAGGCTATAGACTTCACTACTAAGACACTACACACTTATACTATGATTTGATGGCAGTTCAAATTTTAATTCGATTCAATATTAGATTTTAATATAGCATACAATAATATAATTGATTAATAAAAGCATAGGTGAAAGTAAGGTGGAAGATTCAAGTGGTATAGCCTGTCCAAGCAAAGAAGATATTCTGGCCGGATGGGAGAATAACTCCAGCTTGGTCAATTGGGAAGCGGTTAGTCCCAGTGGTAGAGAGCGTCTAATCGGTGAGATTAGATAAGCAACGTGCCTCTACCACCACTGTTGTAATGGTGACCGGTTCCTCTGAATTCAATTTATGAGCCTCAAAAATCGCTTCCCGGTGGTTCGGAACCCACATAAAGCAGTAGGTACATTCATCTCTCATCATCATCATCCTTCCCATTACCTACGCACAGTCCCAAGAGCCAATGTGGGCATCACCCTCACAAAAAAATATTGATTGAAAAATTACAAATTTGTTCTCAAATTTTGATCTACAATTTGAGACTAATTTTATGATTTTTGAACCACTATTGACCGAACTGAAGTCATTTCCCCATCTTGCCAGAAATTCTTCTCTCCTTAAACAGACTATAACATGTATACTTTGATATCATGGAACAAAAGTTTAGAAGCTTTCCAAAATAAAACAAACATGTTTTAGAAAATAAAATAAGATTGCAATGACTCAATGGAAGATATCAATGATGAAGTACCTGATCAGGAGCTCTTCCAACAAACGTTTCCGCGTCCAGCAGAGAATCCAAGATGGGCAAAACTCTCTCAAAATAGGGATGAGCTTTGATTCGAGCCACCAAGTCATTGTCGAGTCCCTGCTGTTTCACCTGCTGGCTAGCTTCTTGTGACAAAACTCTGATATACTCATGGCATTCCTGCAACATCGATATGATTAGCTATGGTACTATCAGATTTGAAAATCCAAAATTCTTCGACTTCTGCTTTTGATGTGAAAATTGGTGTTTTAGTAATTTTTGTTACATAACTTGCTTTTTGTTTGTCTGCTCAAATTTTAAGAGGAACAGTTTTGAGCTTGAAAGCTTGTTGTCTCTTATGCCTGTAGAATATAACTCGATAATGATTGAAATAATAGATCATTAAAGTATTCAATATTTTAATAATTGATTATTCAAAATTACATTTGGGTGAGTGCAACAGGCTCTAACTGCATGCCCCTAATCTGCTCCTTCATGAATTTATACTACAATATGATCAGCTATAATGAATATCAATTAAAGTTATATTAATGATTTTTTTGCAATGTTTTGAGTGATTAACCAACTTAATGGCTTGACTACACAAGGTCGTTTTTGAGTCAAGCCACCTTGATCAATTAGCTACCTAAGTCGATTCAAAAGATGTATTTCAAATGGAATTCAGTAAAAATGGGAACCCCAAATCAAAACTATAATCCGATAATGATACCAAATATTGATGAACATACTAATTATCTTCAGCATATTGTGATGTATGCAATATAAAGATAACAATTTCCACTCCCACTGAGTAAAAACTTATTCTTATTTAAATTTTTAAGTGAAAATTAATGCTAAAATCTGTTGAATATATTTCTTACATCTACATCATACTCCAGAGGTCAATTCAATTCTGAAGCAAACATTGCGTGACATATTGAAAAAGTTATAGTGCTTTTAAATTAGATTCATGATTAATACAAATAAGGATTACATTGAGAGAATGCAAGAGACTATCTTGGAAGAAGATTATCTCCGAAACAGATGGTGACTCATAGGATAATACTGATGTATGTAATATACATAATGACTAGGTATGATACTAATAGGATCACTGATAATGGAAAAGATTAGAGCAAATTAATAGAAAAAATAATAAATATCATAAAATGAACAGGATGTCACAGTATTAGCCTATTGATAATAAACAGAATTAGAACAGATAGAAGCAATGATGAATATCATTAGATGATCAGGATATCACAAGAATATTGATAATGAACAGAATTAGAACAGATAGAAGCAATAATAAATATCATTGGATGAACAGGATATCACAGGATCATTGAAAATGAACCATATTAGAGGAAATAGGAACAATAATGAATATTATTGACCTGTCTGTCTCCTCCTGCTTTGACAACAGCCATGATGATGTTCTCTGTAGCCATGAAAGGCAACTCCTGATTGATGTGCCTTTGAATTACTTTCGGGTACACCACAAGGCCTTCCATGATATTCTGCAGAGTCATCAGAATACAGTCGGCACCAAGGAATGCTTCAGACAGAGTCAGTCTCCTGAAAAATCATGGACAAGAAATGCAATTTAATACTAGTGAATTGTGATTCTTGAAAAGCATTGATCACAATCTATTTCTTTAGTAGCTTGAATGGCCTTTGCATTGTAATAATTATCATCTCAACAATAAATCAATTGAAATTGTCTTTATTACTATAATCTGGTTTGTTCTCCATCACGAACTGCTAGTAAATATTTCACTCTGAACTATTTTACACGACACTGCAGTCAAATTTAAATATAAACTTCTACTCACATTCGGATATGACGCCATTTTCATAACATATGAGTAGAAGTTTATATTTAAGCTAATATTCAAAATTTTTGACTGCAGTGTCCTGTAAAATAGTTCAGAGTGAAATAGACTATATTGTTTGTTTGTCAATGGCTCAACAGCTCATGGAGGGCCTAGGCCTGCCAACTGATTGCTAGTCTCATATTCACTTCACTATCCACTGCGGGTTAATTGGAAGAGGGGGCTTGCATGCCTCAACTACGCCCACAAAACTTTTGTAAATACTGTATTTACATTGTGAATAAAGACATTTATCTATCTATGCAGCAGAGGTGAATAATCATCAACCAGGATAGAGGCAACTTGTGTGGTTAGCACGTTGATCCTCTCAACCATAAGCTAGCTTCCGTAACCAAGTAACGGGCAGACCATCTCTGAATAACATCCAGTTAATTAGTTTGAGTGTAATGTAACAATTACTATTCCTTCAGAGACGGGAAACGACTGAAATCATGTTATATTTACTAAATAGTCTTGATATTTGTCAAGATAATTATCATAATCATAATTATCATTATCATAATCATCAGATATTTGTCAAGATGATTATATCATCAATATAATATGGACTCTCCCCAGGCCAAATAAGAAGGAAAAACTTTTCAATCACGGTATTATAACAAATACGGTGATGAAATAATCTAAAACATAGTTACACAGGTTCAGTAATGTGAACGAGAAGTAATTGAACATTTTCACGCATCATTTTTTTATCAGTTCTACATGACCTCTGTAACTGCAAACAAATACTCAAGCTCAGTCAATATTTGTTTGGAAAGCAGAACATTTTCTACAAGTTGAGACCAAATTTATAATTTTCGAACAAATATTGACCGAACTGGAATCATCTTCCCATCTTGCCAAAATGTATTCTTTGTTCGAGCAGACTATACTGGTTTCAATTTTTCGCACAGTTTTTATTTATTAATTTATAAAAAAATTATGAAGGTTCCCATTACTACAAAAGTCACACGGGTACATGTGACTAAGATGTAATAGAAACACGAAGTCTTACAGTTGTTTACTGTTCTTTATACTTGAAAATGTTTATACTATCGCCAAAACATGTAGTGTAAAAGAAAAATATTTTTTTAAAAAGGGTACTTTGATTGTAATTATTTAAAGTTTTAACAAATACAGTAGCCCTAAGAGAAATTAAGTATTAAACACGAAGCCGTATAGAGCAACGCACACTGGTTAACTGATTTTTGATTTGCGTTGCTCCATATAACTACGTGTAGACTATACAAATGAATAGCAATCATCAATCACCTGTTAGCACTGTCATCAAGTGTGCGTTCAAACCACTGTGTGGCAGCCGTGTTAAGAGCGCTGTTCTGCAACGACATAAGGTGTCTGGCCAGAGCACAGCATCTCTCGCTGCGCATCGGGTTGCGTTTGTACGCCATTGCACTCGAACCGATCTGCGACTTCTCAAACGGCTCCTCAATCTCCTTCATATTGGCCAGTAGTCTGATGTCAGTGCACATCTGAAATGGTGATATGATTTCAATAAAATAAAATAATATTACCCAATGCAATTACATTACTTCTAATCCAAGTCCAAGGTATAGTCTGACCAAGCAAAGAAGACATTCATGGCAAGATGGGAAAATGAGTCCAGCTCCGTCAATAATTGTTCGAGAAATTATACATTTAGTCTCAAATTGTAGTAAATGTACAATTTGAGACCAAATTTATCAGTTATGAACCAATATTGACCAAGCTGAAATCATTTTCCCATCTTGCCAGAATGTTTTCTCTGCTTGGACAGACTATACCCACTTCTATATTATTTTCCTTTTGCATGGGGCTATTTATCAATGTATTCTATTCAATACATAAATCTCAGTAATATAACAATTTTATTTTTTCATTTATTTTTTTTACATTGGAAAATGACTTAGAGTTGAAACATGTCATGATAAGATAAAACTCATTTAAAGAGGGTACTGAGATTCATATATTAAATGGAATACACACTTAAAATACCATACTCCAACGAATTTGGCAGTTAAGTCTGTCTATTATTCATGCTCAGCTCTATGAGGACAGACTGAAAGCGGTCTAAGAGAGTAAGCGGTTCAAGAAAAGAGACAAAAACTCTGTCGATCTCCTTCATAATTTGTTAGTAGTCTGATGTCTGTGCACATCTCGAATGGATGGGTTGTAATCAATGGAATAGTATGATATTACACAGAAAGTGAAAAATACTTCAACAAAATTAGGGGTTGTCTAATGTCTATTAATGCTTCATTCTGCGATTTTTCAGTCAGCTCTTTTAGGACGAATGTCTGATGACTGTGCACATTTATAATGATAAAATGTTTCAATAAAATATCATAAAAACTGAGGTTACTAGGGGTTATAATAACTCAATTGAGTAGGTATTTAGAGAAACTGCCAAGAAAATGTTTATTTTATTGTTACACAGATGGCTATGCTCATAATTAGATGATCTGACACGACTGTCATGTTGACATGCGCCTCTCACAGCATCAGTGATGATGCTACATGGAAAGGAATTAACTGGGAAAAGGAGGACTAATACATGTCTTCACAATCAATTAGGTAGAAATGTTGTTGAGAAAGCCGAAAACATGTGATCATTCAATTGTTACAAAGGATGCAATACTAATAATTAGATGAGCTGGAACAACTGTCAGGTTGACATGAGCCTCTCACAGCAGTGACGATGCTACAAAGCAAGGAATAAACTGGAAAGGGAAGGACTAATGCATGTTTTCTCAATCAATTTGGTGGGAATGTTGCTGAAAATACCAAAAATAATATAATCATTCTCTTGTTATAGAGGATGCTATGCTCATGATTAGATGAGCTGACACAACAGTCATATTGACATGTTATCAATGACAGTGATAGTGCTATACCGTATATCAAGAAATAAACTGAAAATAGGAGGACAAATGCATATTCTCTCAATCAATTCAGTAGAAATATTGTTGAAAATGCAAAAAATATGATAGTTCCATTGTTACATTGCTCATTATTAGTAAATGATTAGGAAACCAGGATATTAGAGAGTAGTTACTCTAAATAATAACTTGATTGGAATAATTATCTAGTTTCACCAATGTACCTTGTGAACAGAAGCTCCCAAGCCAGACAGAGCTACAACACAGTCGATATCCACTTTTCTTGTATAGGTCTGGCCGCAGATTATGTATGCTGATTTGAATCCCGACAATTCAGTTACTCTTTTATCGAGTGCCTTCACCTTCTTCTTGATCACCTGTGGGAAATCATAACCAAACAATATTATAGTACAAATACACGAAAGTATGGAATTCTATTGAAACATTTAAAAAGAGACCTTCAAATCACAATTCAAACTTGGTAAAACAATTCAATAAGAGATAAAAACTAATTTGGAAAAGGTTACCAAATTAATATACAACCAAAAGCTCATAAATTGAGGGCAAATAGGCTCAGTTTCAAAAAATCAATTTCATTTCTAAAGCGCTTTGACGACGGGTTGATTACTTTCCAATATGATACTTTCAAGGCCAGTACAAAACGATTGAATAATGGTACAATTGAAACAATCGTCGCATATCTATCGTACAGTACCACTACTTGAATGAAATATATGATCTTCACATTTCTATTATTTTGTACTTAACTCGAGATAAAAAATATCTTTGGGTGAAGAAGATTCTGTATAAGAAGAATTATGAGGTCCAAAAACATCTTAAAAACAATGAAAGGAAATTTCGAGCTATCGAATATAGGTACTGTACCATTGAAAAGTGACATAAATGAAGCTTGAGTTCCAGTTGTTCCCTTGACTCCACGGAATCTGAGGTCATCCCTGCATCTTCGCAAGTTTCTGTTGTCCATCAACAAGTCCTGAAGCCAGAGGCATGCTCGCTTTCCTACTGTGGTCAATTGTGCAGGCCTGAAAAGTAGAAAAAAACTTCAAAAACACGAATACGAATTGAATAAGCTTGAGAGTTGTATTGTAAACTGAAGATATCATTCATGACATTGCTAATTGATAGAATGAAAATTGCTGATTTACCATATGTCTCATTGTTTCAAACTGGAGTAAGCCTATTTAGTTTAAACTTTGAACTCTGAATAGTAGGTCTATCCCAAAGAATCAACTCGTTCTTCAAATTTTATTAGAATAGAACTCACGAAGGATGTCAATTGAATAGTTTATTTTGGTACAAGACCAAGGTTTCGTGACCACACAGGTCACATTTCCAAGCTGATTGACCTGTGAGGCCTCGAAACCATGGTCTTGTACGAAAATAAACTCTACAATTGACATTATCAGTGTGTTTTATTCGAACTTATTCTACTATTAACTAAAAAAATAGTAATTTAAATACAACTCATTCACCATCTTATGACAATTATATTTCTGACAGAAAATTACAGTGGCTCATTTCCATATTTCTGATTGTTTTGAATTGAAGTTCTACTTTGAACTTTAGACTCTGAATAATAGGACTCCTGGAAATAAACTATAGCAACATTAGTTTTGTGATTTAAGGTTTCAACTATTAAACCTTATCATCGAACTATTCAAGAACTGGACATTTCAATCTAAATCCAGTTAGAAAAAGTTTTGGGCAAACGCCTGTTATTTCATTCCTTTATTGTATTATTTTCATCAAATGAAGAGATAAATATCAACTCACTATTCAAGAAAAACAAAACTATTCAAATCAAAGGAAACTTACTGAAGATGAGTGAAACCAAGAGTTGGCACATCTTTGTATTCATCAGCGAATTTTGCCAGTCGGCTGATACAGTTGGCCAGTTTGGGAAGCAGAATGTTAAAGCCATCCTTCAGAATTATCAGATCCTGAAAAAATATTAATGATTAGCCTATTAGAAATACCCAATTGGGTAAAAAATACTACATGCCAAAATTGTAAATGGGTAAAAAACATTGATGTAGTAAATTCATGTTCTATAATAGTAACTCACTTGAAATATATACATTACTAGAAACAGCACAAACAGGAATTTCACGATTTTAAGAGGGAGAATTCTACAAGGGTTGAAAAAAACCAATGCTTTTAATTGTTAACTAATTGTTAACAGTCATGAAGTCCATTATTTTTACAGTAAGAAAACTTTCAATTCAATTTAAAATTTAAATTGACTTGCTGGTGTATCATCCCGACACAAAGACTCTATAGTGGGATGCTTCATGATAGTTTAGAAAAGTAGTATTAGTATAGTAGTATAACTTCACATATTGTAATAATAGTTTTATATGTTTAATAAATACCTCTGGACATGGGTTACATGACAGAGAAACAAAAAAAAACTGGCGTGGTTTTTTCAATAGATATAGCTTGTGGAGACAATCTTGAGCATTGAATGTTTAGTTGATCAATATAGGTCTAGTAGTTTTGAAAAATAATCTATATAGTCTACCTTGAGAAATTAGGATTATTAGAAAGTGAGACAGAAAAAATAAGGAAAATTAGATTGATAAATCCATGATTTTTGTGTAAATTTTAGAGTATTGGGAGTAATTTACTCCTCAAAATGTGGTACTTCACAAGTTACTTATTAATGGGACTAGTTGATCAGTATTAAAACAATCAAATTAGTCATCTTCAAACTAGAAAAAAACACATTTTTGGAAATAATATATCGTCGAATATTTCAACAAAATTATGGAAATAAACCTTCGATTCATCTGATTTCAGGCTTTATAACCACGGTTTAATTTCTAGAGATCATTTCAAGATTAAAGATCATACCCACTATAATGATAATAGTGTAGGTGGTTTTCTCAGCAATTTGAACAGCAACTTACAGTGTTGTCACCAACATAGCAGGAGGTGGCTCCCAGATGAATGATGGGGGCTGCCTTGGGGCACGCGTGCGCGAACGTGTGCACGTGAGCCATGACGTCATGCCGGGTTTGCTTCTCTTCCTCGGCCGCCATCTTGAAATCGATTTGATCGATTTTCGATCGCATCTCTTCCAGCTGCTCTTCCTTGATATCGAAGCCTAGTTCCTGCAAGTCAAATAGAAAATAAACAATCTTTTGTTGAATTTCAAATTTCAATTAAATTGAAACACACAAAAACACAATGAAAAACATAATTGAAATACAATTAGCCATAATATAAAAAATATGATAATTGATTTTACTGTGGGGAGACCTCTACGAGTAGGTTCCACCTCGCCAATATGTATTTGGTCGAATACTGGTAAACCATACAACAGCAGGCGACAAACAGTGTTCATGACAAATTCACGTACAATCACTAGACAACCATTCTGACGGAGTGATCAATAACCAATAAGCAAAGGAATAGCGTAATATACATACAAGAACAACGGGTTGATAAGCCATCTTCTATATTTTCTTTTTGACTAGAGCTACCTATAGTCTGTCCAAGCAAAGAAGTCCCTCTGGCAAGATGAGAAAATTAGTCCAGCTCGGTCAATATTAGTTCAAAAAGTATCAATTTTATTTCAAATTTTAGGAAACATTCTGATCTACTATTTGAGACCACATTTATAATCTTTCAACGAATATTGACCAAGCTTGAGTCATTTTCCATCTTGCCAGAGGGTCTTCTTTGCTTGGACCAAACATTATTGTTGTTTAATCGTTTATTCACACTGTGATAAACAGCACAGTTATGCTTGAAGAATGGTGGCTCATTAATGCATTAGGTATGTATTATCATATTATCTATGATTTGCAAAAATAAATTTCAATAATTAAAAAGTGTAGCCTATTTCAGCTTGAAGCATGAAGTTCTAATTGAACGAAAATATAATTCCAGCAGACGTTCAATCAAACAATAATTGGGATTTGTCAGCCGAAAAATCTTGGTAGAACTGGATGAATCATCAAGTATGATGACAATATAAGTATATTATAGTATAGTTTATTATAAGTATAGTCTGTCCAAGCAAAGAAGACATTCTGGCAAGATGGGAAAATGACTCCAGCTCGGTCAATATTGATTTAAAAATTATGAATTTAGTCCCAAATTGTAGATCAGAATGTTCCCTACAATTTGAGACTAAATTTATAATTTTTAAACCAATATTGATTGACCGAGCTGGAGTAATTTTCCCATCTCGTCAGAATGTCTTCTTTGATTTTACAGACTTTATTGAACGCTACTTTCATTATTATTCACCTGTCACACCCATTCACAATTCAGGAGATAACAGAGCAATCTTATCTTTTTTAAAATTTAGGATGGGCTTTTACAGGCCGCTATTTGTAATGAGTATTAGGAAATGATACGTCGACCTGAGAGCATCCACTTGAGAATAGTGTGCTGTGAATCAATTGTAGTGTAACTTGTGTGAGGTGTGATACGGTAGTTTTCATATTTTAGGAGAAAATTGTGAAATAAATAGTTAAAAATGACGGATATTGCATCAACAGCAACGCTATTCATTAAAGGAATAAAAATGGTAAGAATTGTTTCAAGATGTTGATATTCATAAAATTTTACGAACAATACAGCTTTATAGTTGGAAACACATAAAGACTTCATTAGTTTTCCATTTATTCAAATAGCATACTCTAGGTACAAACGTACAAATCAATCTTCACATTAAACCTTTTGAGTGGTAAGATGCTCAAGGAAAATGTTTTAGAAAACATTTCTTCCTTCCTCAATTACAATGAATCAAAAATAACAAATCTATTCACTACCTATAGGAAAATATTAATAAAATGAGTGAATTGCTTTGATTTGATTTCTAAATGACAAGAATCAAGTCTAACTTCTACAGAAAGAATAATATATATATTAATGAAATAAATTACTTTGAAGTTGAAGCTCATGGAAGGAGAAAAAATCCTACACTTTTTGAATGAGCATTGATGAATTTGAGCCTAGATATTTCAATGTATAAAGACTTGAAAAAGATGGTAAAATCATTTTTCGCCACACTGGTATGAAATGGACTGTTTTACATGCTTTATACGGAGGCCGAAAACGCTCGTTTTCAGGCGAGGTCGCCAGCAACTCGCCGGGAAAATGCGTTAGGGCGGTAAAATAACCTTGAATGTCAGCTGACTGAAGGTTGTTGTCGATTTAAGGGTTAGTCGATCAATAGGTAGCATTCCGGTTTGATTGCATTAAATGTCAGCTGTTTTAGGAGTCAATGTCGACTTATTGGTATTTCGAAGTAAAGGTAGTCTCTCATCTGTTATTTTGATTGTCAAGATCCCTTGTCAAGAGAACTGAACGTTGAAAGTTTTCAAATTAATCAGTAGTTGAATAATAAAGGAAAAGTGCTTCAATAACTAATACTTCAACTTTGATAAGATAAAAAATGTTTGTATTGATTAACTGTTGAATAATGATGAACGTGAAATCCATGTTTGAACAAAATTATTGTTGTCAGACTCTGTGTTACTTCGTCTAGCAGGTAAGCCAGCGCCATCTAGCGGCTGATAATGCAACTAGACAAAGCTTCTCTGTTAGCCAATATCTGTCGAAAATCAACAACTTTGAATTGATATTGTACAATTTAGGATGATCGTACAAAAATTATCTTGGGCTTAAACGTTTCTGAACTAATAAAATCGAATACACTGATAGTTATAAAGTAATATTCAGTCACTAAATCAATAAACTTTTGACGCGAAGTTCCAATAGCAAGCAGATGGCACCTACTCCAAATTCAACATAGGGGAAGATAGCATAATAAGGCTACTGGTCTAGCTGTTCTTGGAACTGATTAACTGATAATTTATTTTGTTTTGTTTTCATTGATGTTGTGTGCCGAAAAATAAAGTTCGACACCACGGGTCGAAAATGTAATATTCCGTCTCTCAATCTTTTCTAGTCCTCGGCCTACGGCCTCGGACTCGAAAACCGATTTCGAGCCGGAAAACGCACATTTTCGGCCCTAGGTACGAAATATACTATTACATAATAATTAAAAAATAATCTTATGGCTTTTAATGGTGGGGAGAACAGTTATAGAACTATAACGCAATTATTCAATAGAATAAATAAATAAACACGTAATAGTACAATATACTGTTCCAGGATGTGTAAGGTTCGAATCCCACTCAGATTAGAATATTAAGTAATTATATTAGATATTGCAGTTGTAACTTAATGCAGGAATATTATCAAATATTATTATAACAGATAAGAATATTGTGTTTTGTAGCGTTTATTGATTTTTCGGCTCTTAATTCTATTTTCATTAGCCTACTGTAGAACTCATGGAGGTATTGGACGTATTTGATACCACTTTTATGGTGAAAATTAAAAAAATTGAATGAAAATTTTCTTATTGGAGCAATAAATTGAAATGGGAAATTAACAAAACAGCTATTTCCTTTACCACAATATGAGGTGAATCCACAATTTAATGGAATTTCTCATATTGAGACTACTAACTTATCAATTTTATCAATTGGGAGATCTACGTGCTTGTGATATTTTGGATAAGAGTTATGTATCCCTATGAAAGAGTTTGCGGTATTCAAGTTAATACACTCATGCACTAATAATTGAATGTACTTACTGAAAATTTACAATAACTAACATTAATATTGGCAAACAAATTAGATATTCTAGCTTGATTCCATTGTTACATGAGACAATATTATTCCTTTTTTAGTCAATACACTCACTAATAATCAAATGTACAATAAGTACATAAATATTGGCTAGAGAATATTATTTTTCGGCTTGATTTTATTAATTCTTTTTTCCACAGATAATGATAATCATAATTCTACTGATCTACCGATTCGGATACCAAGGACAATTTCTCGGAGTCGGAGGTACATGGAACTTGAACGAGGAGAAAAATCCTGATGCAGAAATAATTGCATCGGGAGTTTTTGTCGGATATTTTATCTACACGGGTGTGGTCCTGATAACATACTGCTTTGGAACTTCTGAACATAAAAAGACACTAGTTGTGAGTATGAAATTCAACTGGTACTATCACAATGGTTTTATTACAATAAGTGTAGTTGGAAAACTTAAATTCAGATTCTTATAGTGAGTTATATGTGAGATGATTTATAAAAAATGATATAGTTTCAAAACGCAAATTCATGTGTGCATTATATGACGATAAGAACAATAAATAATATGTCCAGTAAAACATTAATAATTATTACTGGTACAATTAATTATTAGTAATTAATACAAGTAATTATTACATCTTCGCGAACACTGATTGAACATTGAAATGAATTTGAACTTCACACTTACGGCTATTTCAAAATTAATAGATGAAATAAAAATAAAAATCAAATACCCTTTTAAACTAGTTTCTCAAGTAAAGTATGTAGCAATCTGTGGAATAATGACATGGATGAAAAAATCAACAACCAATGGCAAGGATAATTCCTCCAACCAATGAGCACAGATACTAGAATATTTTAGAAATCAGAATGGACATGAGTGTTAATTAATGAATGGTTGAAAAAACTTGGATATTATAGCCATACATGACAAAATATTACCCTTATGAAAATGAGGATTTCATCATTGTGATTATTTGTGAGCAATTACTAACGAACAGATAAATGAGTATAATACTGAGTACCTTAATAAATTATTGGATTTTTCATTTAATTGCATCATAATAGTCATTTTCTAAGTAATACTTGACTTAATCATCAAAATGTTTGTATCGAATAATCATGACATCATAACAACACTGTTAGTAATTTTTATGCAATAAATCTTTTTTCATAGAGTAATTGATTCGATTAAAATTTTCAATTCTAAGACATAATGTTTGGAACTTTTGAAGCAATTTGTGATGAGTAGATGAGCAAATTGAATTACTAAGTCATAAATGAGTAATTGATTCGTTTCAGGACATCATTTTGAACATTTTTGAAGCATGTAACAAAATTTCAACAACAGATAAATAATAATTAATGTATTTTTTTAATTTCAGGACATCATAATGAACATTTTCGGAGCAGTTATGTTCATCGCCGTGGGTGGAGTAGCCATACACTATTGGGCTGGATACCAGAAGGAACACAGATATCAATCGTACAGTTCAGAAAAGCAAATGGGATTGGGACTTGGCTGCATTTGTGTTCTTACCGGGGCCGTCTATCTGTTGGATACTGTGCTTTCTGTGGTGCATTTCGTCAGAGAACTTTAATGAACCATTTTAAAAAAAAAAGTTCTAAGAAAAAACTATTGAGAATTTAAGAGAAAGTTAATCTTAAAAAATATTGATAATTATACTGCCTTTCTTTGTAAGAGATAGTTGAAAACTTAGAAATTTTAATGTGAGTGTGAATTCTCTTGAAAATATTTAGCTTTTTAGAGAATTGATTTTCAATTTTAGGACAGAAAGAGAGTGCAAAGTAGGCGGACAGTGAATCATAGATTATTTTATACTATCATACTTTCAGTTAGAATATTGCTACTTCTCTCTAATAGTCTTCTAGCCAGCCTGTAATAGTGTTCTAATATTACTAGTTGACATTTTCTAATATAAATTTTAATTTTAGCTTTATTGTAACATTAATTTAGTTTGTTAATTTAAGTTTTGTAGAGTTTTCATGTATTCATATCAAAGTATTGATTGAATTGAAGATTTCTAAAGTAACAAGAAATAAAAATACTCGTGATTTTTGCATTTTTAATTCACATAAGATACTCTACTAATTAATGATGGTTGAATTTAATAATTGTCATTTTCTAAATAAAAATTGAATTTGTTAAATTCTTCAAAATTCTCATCTCATAATTTTTGATTGTGACTACATTGACAATATCATTTCATAATTCTAATGCAAATATATTACATCATAAATTCAATACAGCACTACAATACTTATTTCTCATGAGATAATTATTGTTATTTTGATGGGTACTAGGACTTTGATAAAACAGTAGCATATGGAATTCATGAGATTGATCATGATCATGGCATCATGAATTCCATAAGACATTTTATTTCATTGGAATAATACAATAAGAGGAATGAAAAAACAGGCGTTAACCCAGAACTTCTATAAGTTACCAATTCTGATAAAAAAATGCATATTTTCAAGATATCCAAGGAAAAGTTTTGAGGATCTGAAAATGAGGTATTTGAAGTCAATTTTCATTACAAAAATTGTGGGTAAACTAATTCTAGGATCAATTTATTTCATTGAATTTTTCTAAGAATTGATTTTAATTTAATTTTGAATTGATCATAACTATCATTGGAAAAAGTGGGTAATATATCAAATGGTCTGCATACCAATGAAACACATTTTATTTGGAAATGCAGATAAGATTCAGCTAAATTTTGGAATGTCATTTTTCACAAATAGTCATAACCACAAAGCATGAATGAATTCACATCAAACTGATTGAATCACTTTTACTAGGAAAGCTAATGACTTTTCCAACTGGATACATAGACAGGAAAGTCCTTCACGTCCTTGGCTATAATCAGGACACTGACTGTGCCAGCTACTCTAATCTCACGAGTAGCAATTTTCATAGACGAGAGTAATGGAAGCTAGTGAACTCTTTAGAATTCGCCGTAAAAATGACGTAGCTCAGTAGTTATTGTGTAAAAATGGCATTGCTATGAGCTGATTACTTGCAATTTGAGCCAAACTCATTCACGAAATATCATTGAATGTGTGGAGGAAGACATTAGTGATTTCGTTGTATGTCTCATCGTTGATGAGTCAGTTAATCAGATAAATCTTCTAGTTTTTTGAAAAAAAATTATTGCTACTCTCCCTCGCAATAAATTTTTACAAAGAAATACATGAGGCTTATTCTGATAGAAAAAAATAATAAACTGAATTTTCAAATCTATAAGTGGATAATTATTCCAATTCCTTTTCACATTGGGCAAAGGTTTGAAGAAGGGTTTGATGACAATGAAGAATGTTTCAGGTTTAAAAGAGATTTCATGAAAACTGAGCATCTCCTTTTCTAATACTTCTGAATTTTAATGACTTACCTTTTTATAAGTTTTTACTTCCCTTTACTACAAGTAGCCTTAGGATTTTTATTAAACAAAGAAACTAATACTAAATCAATTACAAAAATATTGAATTATTTATATTTCCAAACAATAATTAGTTACAGAGAAATTCTCCAACTACTCTGTGTCTATACTACATGTTACATGTTTTTGTACAGACCCTAAGAATTTAAGAGCTTGGAAGTAAACAGAATTTTGCATCAAGTTCTCAAGAACTGCTTTTAAAGTTATTTCGTCCAAATAATTTTTGTCAATGGCGAAACAGCCCTATGAAGGGCCTAGGCCTACAGCTGGTTGCCAGTTTCATATTCACCAAACTATACAGTCCGTCCAAGCAAAGAAGACACCCCGGCAAGATGGGAAAACGACTCCAGCCCGGCCAATACCGGCCCAAAAGCCATAGATTCTCAAAAGAACCCACAGCCCCCGAGCCGAAGCCATCCCCACCCCGCCAGAATGCCCACCCAGCCCGGACAGAAAACACAGCAGGCGAATAATCATCAACCAGGATAGAGGTAACGTGTGGTTAGCACGTCGATCCTCTCAACCATAAGCCAGTCTTCACAACCAAGTGAAGATGCAGAACACCCCTGAATAACATGCAGTTAATCAGTTAGAGTGTAATGCAACAATTACTATTCCTCCAGAAACGGGAAACGACTAACTGTCTTTACTAACGACAGCCAATCTCCCAAAGGAGGTAGGCCCTTGTGGGTCGTACAAATAATAATTTTCCTATAGTTTACTCCACTTGATATGTTCACAATAATTTGATTGCTATTTAGAATCATCTTGTCCCAATGAAATTTCAGTTTTTTACATTGCTTCTCATTATACTCATATTACAATAAATACTATTTTTCCTTACTATTGATCATTTTCTATAAGTAGTAATTCAAATAATTACATCAAGTAAGTACAAACTTGGTTATTAAATCACAGTAGATAATTTGCCTGGAAACAAAAAAGCTCTTATGAATAACATTAAAGCCAATAACGAGCACTATAGAAAGTTACACCGAATAGTAGCAACCAATGAAGGACATACTTTCCAAACAAACATTTTTCAAACTTTGCAGCAAACTATTTACATCACAATGTTAACTGGTGTTTCATTGTTGAACGTTTAGCGTTCATTTACCCTGGGCTTACGACATGAGCAAAGGATAAGAGGAGAATACAAAAAAGTTGATGCTATATTTTGAAGAGGATTCCAAAGAATTCTAGGAGGCCTAAGAATATTGAAAATTTGTTGTTTGTAGTTTGATTAATGAAATATTAGCTTTTGAGTTATGCTTTATGTATGAAACTGAACTGATCTCATCACATTCATAATTTATACATAGTATTTTATTCTTTTGGTCTTATTCATTTCAGCCTTCAGCACATCATAAGAGATAAGACATAAATGTCCAGAGATTTATTTATAAGAAAACAAATAAACTGTACATTCAAAAAATAAGTGAATTATATAAAAATTATAATAATTGATATGAATTCAATATCCAAGTGAACTCATGCTTTGATGGAATCTATTCTATAGATCAGAGAAAACTTGACAAAGTCTTCGACTGGAGACATTCAAGTACCTAATATCACAGAGAATTCACCTTCCCTGTGCTAATATTTACCGATAAAGTCGCATTTTAACTACCAAAGTGGGAAACATACATGTGGGTATATGTTGTAAGATAACCAAAACTGGTTTATATTCTACCAAATCCAATACAATTTAGTAATATTAATTACAATTTGGTATACAACACAATTTGGTACATAATCTCAATTTCTTGAATTGTATCCTAAGTCACTTAAGAGGAGATTTTCAAAATGAATATGCCGACCTCTGTAGAGCAGGGTGAATAAGTAGGCTATAGCTGGATGCTAGTGCCTAAAATTTAGACCTATTAAATCAATCACAGCCACCATCATCACGTATATATAGTTCACGCTAGCTGAGAAGACACGCCGTTACAATATAGAATACATTAAAAGGATGTATCTTCTCAGCTTACACCAACTATACAAACTTCAAAAGTCTTTCAGCTATCAACCAACCAGGAGGACATCCTTCTCATCTGCAAAATCTACCAGGAAATGCAAACAGATGAACTGTAAAAGAAAGCGCAATCTAACGACGTCTGCCGCACTTTTCAGGTGTAATTGTTCGATTCTTGAACACGATTCGCACCATTCAAAGAACGCAACAGTTGTCACAAAACAGAAAAAAATCCCGGTGAAAGAATAAAGTAGCGTAAACCACCCCGTCGCTGTATAGTCTGTCCAAGCAGAGAAGACCCTCTGGCAAGATGAGAGAATGACTCCAGCTCGGTCAATATTGGTTAAAAAAATATTGATTTGTTCTCAAATTGTAGAAAACATTTAAATCTACAATTTGAGACCAAATCAATAATTTTTGAACCAATATTGACCAAGCTGGAGTCACTATCCCATCTTGCCAGAGGGTCTTCTTTGCTTGGACAGACTATACCAGACGACAACTGGAGTGGCGGTTGTCGTAGGACTTTAAAAACCTCTCAGCTCTCTCAGGACAGTCGGAGAGAAGTCTCCAATATTATATCTAATCGAGAACAACCTCAACTAAACCGTTTCGTTCTTGTAGACCGCTACCAGACTGTTCTGACAGAGTTGAGGAATAATAACAGACATTCGCCAGCCGCCAATTTCATTGGCAACTGCTGTAATTTATTCACGGCTAGAGGTCGGTGATCACATTGAAAGCCGTAACCAATCACAATCGGTGCACAACCGAAAAAAAACATCAATTCAAGCGACGGATTCACGGTTTCCAAATAAAGAATTCGTTTCTCCAGGTCCAATAATAATGAATGATTCTATTTGTTATACAATTTTCAACTAATTCATTTTGATTTCCAATTTGATTTATCTGGAAGCATTTGTTCTCCAAGTCTAATAATGAATTTATTCAGTTATGATATCGTATCGTATTTCGTATCAAACTTGATGAATTAATATTTTTACTTCTTTGATGTAACTAGAAATGTTTTTTTATTTAAAAACTTTAAAAGCAAATTGAACCAAGGACTCAAGGCTTTATAGAATTCCAATGTTTATGCTGGAGATAATTTTATTTTATTTTTAATCGATTTCTAATATAGACCGAATTTTCCTTTCCTTTAAATGAAATGAACTGTAATTATATATTTCTTATACAAATTTATTTTAGTTTGATAATTTTGAATTCATTTTTATTTTCAATCATTCATTTGAGATTGAATTATGTTGTGGCTTTGCATTTTTGCATCAAGTTTACATCCATATTTAATTTATTTCATACTTGACTGCTCATGTTTTGTGCTTCTATTATTACAATGCCCTGTTAAAAGTTTTACAAATTATGTATGATTTTTGACAAGATAAATACATTCATTCATTCATTATTATGATTCACACTGCATGAAAGTTGTAATTGGACTGTTGAGTGTTATAATAAATTGGACTTTCAAAACGAAAAACATTTAAAGCCAAGAGGTCTACCGTATTCAAATTTTTCGAGGTAGATTTTTTTGTATGGCTTTAAATAGTGATCTCCCTTACTGGCAGGTATAAAATTGAGAAATAAGAAAACATAGACATTGTCAATTAATGGTATTGACACCTAATTAGTGGTATTGACAACATCTATGTCTTATTATTTATCATTACGGAAAAATACCACAATATCTCATCAAATACAAGGTATAAAATTGTTTTCGAAGATGGTTTCAATAATTGAAAGTCCTAAAGTTGAAGTCCAACTGTATTGAACACAGGGTATTCTCGGGGTTTCCAACCCTATCATTCCTTAGCCCTGTACCCATTGTTATGGAAGGTCTCATTGAAATCAAAGAGAGAATGAGTGAGAAACAGAGAAGGGAATCTGATCTGTGACGAATTTTCAGTTCAGAAACGCAACGGACAGCACTACTTCTCTCTCTTTCTCTCATCGGGAAATTTTCAATCATTCTTTCTCTATCCGTTCAAACACAAACCGTAGAAAGCGGCGACTAGACGCGACAAAAAGAACGAATCAAAGAGACATGAAAAACCACGGATGTCAACGCCCTATATCTATATACATTTCCAATCCAGTTTATATCTATTTATGCAACTATATAATTGTGTTATACATCTAAACCGTATCCAATAGAATCAAACTCAGAAATGGGTCAAAAAGAACAACCACACTGTTTTTCTATAGCCTGTTCAAGCAAAGAAGACAATCTGGGAAAATGACTCTAGCTCGGTCAATATTAGTTTGAAAATTATAAATTTGGTCTCAAATTGTAGGTAACATTTTAATTTACAATTCAAAACAAATGTTTAATTTTGAACTAATATTGACCGAGCTGGAGGCATTTTCCTATCTTGCCGAATGTCCTCTTTGCTTGGACAGACTATAAAGACTTTTCATAGACGGTAAACTTCACAGTTTACAGGTTCGAGCCTAATTAATTAGAATGTGAAAGTCTCCCAGATTTTCCTATTATCTGAAGTCGAACAGCGTTGCGACAACGGGAAAATTCGTTGAGAAAATGGGAAAACTACAGAAAATAATGTCGGATATTGAGATAGAAAATAATTCAGTATTGATGGGTTCCTATTACTATTTTATTTGTATTATATTGGGAGCTGAGTTTCTCCATAATCAAATTGTCATCTGAATGTTGTGAAAAGAAATCGATTCTTCAAATTGATAACCAGGCATGCATTGGAGCAGATGAATTGATTTTCAATATTGATTTTTGTTATGAGAACTCTTTTCCTCCATGAATATTACCGTATTTCTCATTTTCTATGATACACATTAATCTTGTATATTTAAGATGATACACTCATGAAGATAAACACGATGTATCAAGTGGAGAAATCAAATTGAAAGGTTTGTATTATTATTGGAACGAGTTGTCTCAACAACGATACAACACTTTTTCATTCGATCGTTCAATTTCATATAGGGCTATATTAAAAGCCCTTTTTATAGAGCCAGGACCTTCTAGATAGGAGGTCCTGATAGAGCCCTAATTTCATACAAATTAAGTAAACCAGCTGGTGACCAATCAGCTTCACTATCCCTCAGCTAGACTTATTGATTTTTAAAGTTCATTTCAGGTAACACACTTGTCAACATTTAATAACTTGAATAAAATATTAATAAATCATTGATTAAAAGACACACTGATTACAAGGAGGGGAAAACAAGCAAGGAACTGAACGTAGGTCTTTACTGTAGTTCCCAATAATTTCATTGACATCACCAAATTATCAAATATATTGATAGTATAAAAAAAAGGCTTGGTTGTTGGGAACTAAGCAAGTGCCTACAACAGCTAACTCAATAATGATAATTATAATACGAATTATTTATGAAGGGGATATTGAACACTTCTTTGATAGGAAGTTGAAAGGGGTTAATCACAAACTACTAATCTATTCCTTCTTGCTCCTCTTCTATCTCCTTTCTTACTCTTGTATTTCTCATTTCTATAAGTCTCTCTTCGTCCTCTACCTCCTCAATTCAGTTCAATCATAACGAGCCACCACTTTCCCAGCCCTTTTCCAGCACTAGAAACATTCCCTCCAGAGGTAACTTACTCACTGAGAAGTTTCCTATCCTCAACTCCAAACAATTTATTTATTTATTCAAGTTTTAGATAATAAACTATTAATGGAAATTATAAACAGGTAATCCCCAAACACTTCACAAAATTTTAAAATTAGGTGAATAAAAATAGACAGTACAAAATTTTTAGGATATGTCAACTTTTCATTTTCTAAAAAAGGTTTCCAATCCAAGAAAGATAATCCGGAAGTGATAATGATCAATTTTGAATATTGAGAAGGGATGATATATAGTCGAATAACACAAAACAATTTCAAATTTTCATCAAGACATTGAAAAATCACGAAGTATAAAGATGAGTTTGAACAAGGAAAAGGAAATTTTTTTCTTTTTCCTTCTCTGTGGTAGTGGTGGTACTCTTTTTCCTTCTCTATGAACTATCTTCTTATTTTCATGCCAAGACGCTTTTCCAGCACTGTATGAACATTCCCTCCAGGTTCCAGCGGGAACTTCAGGGAAATTTCCATCCCACAATGAACCATCACGTTGGCAGGCCTGATTTTCTAGGCGGGCGACCGACTGACAGCACGCACGTTTCAAAGCATGTCTCCGAACTTCACAACAGTTCGTTTCTTGACAACCAACAATTCAGACGCGCACGTTCGAGTCTCTGATTTTTTTCTCCCTATTACGACCTTTTAGGGTGACCGCTGGGTTAGGGGTAGTTTTTTTATAGATGAGTGAAGAAAAGAATAGTAGCGACGAGCCCAAGGAGGGTCAGAAAGGCAACAGGTTTTTGGCATTTGTGAAGAGAAAGATGCCAGCAGCCTCAGCGTCAACAACGCGCGATGCCGCTGATAAACCGCTCTCAGAATCGCTCCTGAACGCCTCACCGTTCCTCATCAAAGTTCTCGAGCTTGTGAGTAAGATTTACATTGATTTTTGCCTCATTCCGAGGGGTTTTAAGGACAACTTGCTTTGTTTTTCAATTCAAAAATCGCATTACCCTTTTCAAATTATTGTTTATTCATACATAACATGTTTCGACTACTCAGAGTCATACTGCGATATTTATTTGAATTGAAAAACAGTGATAAAGGAATTATAACTTGCTTTGTGTAGTCTAGTCGAGCAAAGAAGACATTCTGGCTAGATCATAGTATGACTCCAGCTTGGTCAATATTGGTTCAAAAATAAAAAATTTAGTCGTAGAGCACAATGTTTTTTACGATTTGAGACCAGGTCCATAAGTTTTAAATCAATATTGACCGAGCTGCAGTCATTTCCCCATCTTGCCAAAATTTCTTCTTTCCTCGACCAGACTGAAAATGGTAACAAAATGAGTTGCTTTTTAATGCCTCACAGTTCATCATCAAAGTCCTCGAGCTTATGAGTACGATTTACATTGATTTTAGCCTCATTTGGAAGGGGTTTAAGGATAAATAGCTCTGTACAATGGTAAGAAAATAAGTTCTAATGAATATTTCTATCACTGGCGACTCGTGCCCACGAAACAGGTGAAGTGCTGTACAGTAAAAGATACGGGCACTTCAGCACTTCACCTGTTTAGTAAGTACGAGCCGCCAGTGATATCTATAGCTATCCTTACTAACTATTGTAGATATGTGAAGGATCACAAAGTCACAAATTCACAAAGTCAAAAAATCCATTTCAAGGGAATACAGCATGATAGTTGATAAGGTAGAAAGAATGCACAAAGAATGAGAATTGATACTTATGCCGAAATAGTTTATCAAAGTTCTATAGCAATTAAGAGTAGGATTTCAATGAAAAAATGTCTGATTTTGAGATGTTTGAAGTTCCAATAGCTTCTAAGCTCAGCAACAAATCAGTGGAAGAGTTACATTGAGTTCAAAAGTGCAACAAATGAGTGTGGAATAAGGTCCTTTTGAGGGGGGTAGGGGGAAAATAGATTACCATAATGACAATGAACCAATATGAGTATCAATGCTAGAGTCGAAATAATATTCCTCTTACTCGAAATAATCGAAGCTCTGGAACTAATTAGGAAGGTTTCCATAAATTGGTACCTACTTTTCCAGGAAGTCTTTTTAAGTACGGTACCTAAAAAAAGCCTATCAAATCAGATAATAAGGAGCTTAGTATGTTTAAGCTGCCTGAAAAGACTGAGTACAAATAATCTTTATTTTATTAAAAATCTATATGAAATTAACTATTGATTGATTTAGAAGAATACAGAATTTGTTTCAATTTCAGAGTAACGTAGCTTTAAATTTACAGATTCATTGTAAAATAGATGGGTCATGGTTATTGCTACACTTCCAACATTGCTTGCTACAAATTACTTGATTTATTGCGAAAATTGTTTCAATACTAATTTAATTATAGTGCTTAGAAACCGCAGCATCATTTCCAAAAAAAATTTGAGCGACTTCCTATTCTTTAGAGGTGATAGACAAAAACTGATGGATTTTGCTACTGGCAATAATGACCATAGACTTCCCCCGATTCAAAAATTAAGGTTCTACAGAAAAAATTGAAATAAAATCTTTCAAGATTAACCGTTCATATTGGGTTAAACTAAATGTAAAATAATAATGATAATGTATACTATTAATGTAGGTAATAATCAATGTATAGGGTTATTTACTATATATACTCAAAATTAAGGTTAAATCCTATAAAACATGAAAATTATTCTGATTTAATGGAAGGCGATAATAAATTTTTAGTTTATTTATTGACTTCTATAAAAAATTCATCGATTTTGAAGAAAAAATTCGATATTGGAACACTGACCTCTTATTTGAAAACAATACTTTGGAATGTTACTTGAGAATTAGAATAGATCATTTTCTAATTTAATGGATAACTTACTGAAGAAATTACTGTACTAGAATCAATTCAATTGATTTTTTCAAGTTTTTTTTAAATATTTCAATGATTAAGTTATATTTAACCATTTTTTAATATTCCAACAATAGAAAAATCTATCAAACATTTTTTCAGGAGCGATGATTCAGATGTTAGTTGACAAACTCGGTAAACATGTTTCCATAACCTTTCTCTAGGAACCACATTCTTGCAAGTGATAATTTGAAGACCTCCTTTCTCCTCAAGGTTAAAAACTTGCTCTAGAAATCCCAGTGTAATCTATTAACTCATTCTTCAATATTCATCTATTTTGATTTCAAACACTTATTTTATGAGAGTGACATCAAGAACTTTTTCAAACAAGAAACTTGGCAAGTTCTTACCTTGCTCTTATACCTCTATCTCCAACTTTCAATACTAGATATTGAATCATTTTCTTCCTTGAAAGAATTCAAAATTTTTCTTAAAAGAATTCAAGCAAAACTCATTTGCAAAGGTATCATTAATGTTTAGTAGAATCATTCATTTAATTAATATGTGTAAACAAATCCCTTAAATGATAGTTTTTCTATCAAGAAGTAAAGTGTTAAAAGACATTGAATATACTAATATCTGACAATAAACAATCAAAATAATGAGCCCATGATCTCCCAAAAGCCTATAATTTTTTATTCAAGTTGAAAAGTGATTTGAGTCTTATATCAACCTTATACTTATATCTATTGTTAGTTGAAAATTATGTTAAATTAAATGAAAATATAATCCACAAAATTCAGAGAAATATGCAACTAAACACATAGGCAGTAGAAAAATACTGTACTGCAATTTGATATGCTATCAAAAACAGATAGCATATTATATCCTCTCAAATAATACAAGAAAAATGTATGCTTTAATTCATTCTTCAATACAATAAATTCTTCAATACAATTTCTTGTATGCTCCAATACAAGAAAAATTTATGCTTTAATTCATTCTAAACCTAATTACTGTCAAGAACAGAATATTTACATCAATAATTAATTGTAGAAGCCAGGAAAACTGGATTAGAAAATAAAAGAAAATATGTCAATATGCCATCATTCAGAGCATGATTTTTTCTTCTCTTCCTTCCCATTCTTATTTTTCTTCCTCCGTCTCCTCCTCTTCTCCCTTACAATAATTCAACCTCTATACTTCCTCAAACTTCAATCTTTTTTCATTTTGATCTCTTTCCTTTTTCTTCCAATTCTGCACCAATTTGAATCACACGAGTATGAGATTCACATCTATGTACACCCTTTTAACCAATCAACTGTGAGAATCAATCACCTCATTCGTAACGATCCTCATCAAAATATGAAAATGCTCTCAAACTCATCAACACATCAAACGCTGATTCCGAACGAACAGGAATGCAATAATAATACTGAAATGTGGCCTTCAATTGAAGTTTCCAATGAAACCGTGAGAAGGCTGCCAGGATAATTAGCATTTTGTTCAATGGTCTACTGAAAAAATCCTATATTGATTCTACTATTGTTTAATAGCTTTTTGTGTTGATGGAATATTATCAGTGACAAAAATTGTTATTACTGTATCAATAGTTATGAACAAGACAAAACTTTGACAAATTAGAGGCTTGAGATGTAATGATTGAACAATTCAGTCTCTCACTCTTTACACATCTGATTCATTTGTTAATGTATTTCAAATTGAAATTTTTTATCAAATATGCTCCTGTACAATTTTCCAGACAATAATAAATTGAAAGCATGAAAATAAGTGATCGCATTGTTTGAAAAGAAACTAGCTCTATATCAGAGATCCAATTAAATGATCAGCTCCAGATATAAGCTTTAATCATCTATCTTACAAATTTCAACAACTATCATTCCCAGGCGAAATTGGCAATATATTTTTAAAATTATGAAAAACAATTTTTCAAATTTTACAGTGTGAATCAATAATCTAAAATCTGAAATAGATGGTAATTAAGATATCTATAGATAGAAGCTGAATATGTATTACCTTTAAAATATGAAGTTCAAAATCCTTATATTTACCTATTTTAATGCTTCCTTTTGTCTAGGGCTACTATCAGTGTATGTGAGTAGCCTTCTCAAGTGACATTACCTTCACAATTTCCATAATAAGCTCGAAACATGTTGTGTTAGGATAAAAAAGTACTAAAATAGGTACAGTGAAACAGTGATTTCAATTTTCATTTACCTAAATTTAAATTCTATTTAGTCAAACTCTAAGAAGTCAGCCAAAAATACTTGTGTTTAAAGTTATTATTGCGATAACATTTGAAATTTTAAACAGGGAAATACTCTACACCCAACTCATGTCCGGTAGGAGGTTCTTCAAACCGATATCAGTAGAAAATTCCAACCGTTATCAGAATTAAAATCTTTCCAGATAACTTCTAATGCACAAGCAATGCAACATGACAATCGCATATAGGCCTACACTTTGAAACATCTCAAGATAGTACCTATACTAGTCATTGGCAAGCGGAAATTGGTATAGCCTGTCCAAGCAAAGAAGACATTCTGGCAAGATGGGAAAATGACTCCACCTCGATCAATATTGGTTCAAAAATTATAAATTTTGTTTACAAATTGTAGGTAACATTCTGATCTACAATTTGAGACCAAATTTATAGTTTATGAACTGAGCTGGAGTCGTTTTCCTATCTTGCCAGAATATCTTCTTTGCTTGAACAGTCTATATAGAAATACACTGGAAACACTGCAGGTGACAACGGAAGGAATTCTTTCTCTTTGAGGCGAAAAAATGTCTATTACGGTACATGGATCACTGCACGAGGTGGATATGGTCTAACACTGACAGTGAAGGCCTCCAAGTAGGAAAACTTTCACTAGAAGTTTCCAATAAAGAAGGACGTCTCATCCTGTCTTTAAAGATTAGTGAAGATGTACTTGCTCCAGTCAATAGAAACTTGACAGTTTCTGATTGTTTTTATTGCTACTACGATGTAGCATTGATCAGATGAGTTATTTTCTAGTAATTTAATCACAGTATTTATAAAAAAATCATTGCATTGATCAGAAACAAGCAAAGTATTGATCAGAAACTATCATTGTAGTATTTATCAGAATCTCAAAAATCATATTAGTCACAAAATGGAATTTAGTTATTTTGTTGTGATTTATCCATCATTAAATATGGTGTATTTACAAGTTATTTAGAGGCGTTTTCAATTTTCCCATATCAATTTCCCACGTTTTCAGTGAAACATTTGAGGTAATACGCATTAATATTTTATTTATTTATTCAATAATAATCATATACATACAGGCGAGTGCAACAGGCAGATGCCCAAAACTACTCCTCTACCAATTTTTACAACAGTCCAAAACAAGGTTATAGTAAATCATCAAACTTAATACTACAATTTCTCACTTCCAAAAATATTTTATCACTAACAATTTTGAACTTCCATAAAAGTCCACTTTCAAGTTCCAGAAATAAACAAGATGAATATTTTGAACAGTTGACAGTAATTGAACATTATTTCAACTGCGTTATACAGGAATAAATTTCTAGAGAAGTGTAAAACTTGTGAGCATTGTGTCAAACATTTTGGTGAGAATGAATTTTCAGAAATTTGAAATATAACAATCAAGGTGCACAAAGTAACTGAGTATTTTTGAACTAGCTGTTCATTTATAATTTATAATTATTGATGTTTGAGACTTGAAATAATTCAATTAAAAATTTGTGACCACAATATAATTGGGAGTAGCCCTGTACTAAAACTAATTCATTGCTAATTTATTAGCGCTCTCTTCAATAGCTGAGGTTTTTCGAATTGGAATTGTTCCACTAGGCCCAAAAAAGATAAAATATTATGACATTCATTTCAAATCATTACTACTATACTCTTACAACTGAATCAGTTTCAATATTCTCTCATTAGGATTTCAAAGAAAGTGAAATGGAGTGTTTAGACTGACAGCTATCAAAAGTAGACAGATGAAAGCTATAATTGATGGAGACATGAGGAACCAGCCCTAGCTGAAACCATTAATTACACTGGATTTAAGTTATTTAATGATTATTATGATATGAAGTAGGACTCTAAGTTTCAATCAAATGTTCACAACAGTTCCTTCCTGAAATATGAATGTAATAAACGTTCTAATCAAGTGGCAAGTTGGAGAAAATATACTTGAAAGAGAATACACTCTAGGGATTAGTATCCCTATTAAATAATAGTTAAGTTTCATGACCTGACATACTTGACAAACCAATAATTTAGGACAGTAGTGAGTCTATATTAGTTGGTAGAAGAGCATTTCCGTAAATGGGCTTTTTGCCCTCAACTACGTGTATGATTGAATAATGATGCATTTTAATTTACAATAAAACGAGAAATTCAATTCAGTAGAATGATATTCTACATTCATGAGCAATTCAATAGAGTAGAATGACGTTCAATTCAAATTTATTAGTTCCACACAGACTAGCACTAGAGTAAAATCCAAGTTACTTCAACAGGAGTTGATTTTTAAAGAGTGAGAAGTTAATTGAACAATTCAACTGGAATAACCATTAATAGTCTCAGTAAAGATAATGAACTAGCGTTCCTTCCAGAGCAATTTTAAAGTACGACACAAGACTTTGAATTTTGAATGAATTTGAAATAAATGGGTTAACATCGTCGTCTAGCCACTGACACTGACACCTGGCTTGATTTATATTCTGTCTAAGCAAATAAGACTATCTGACAAGGTGGGAAAATGACTCCAGCTCGGTCAATATTGGTTCAAAAATTATAATTTAGGTATCAATTTGTAGGAAACATCTGAATCTTCAATTTGAGACCAAAATTGTACATTTGGAACCTATATTGACCGAGCTGGAGTCATCTTCCCATCTTGCCAGAATGTCTTCTTTGCTTGGACAGACTATAGCCTAGCTAGACTTACAGTGAGGTTTTGCATCGTTGGTTCAGCTATTGTTGACATGCCTCTGTCTCGACTCTCCTGCTTTTAATGTTAAATCCTACGAAACATTTAGCACAACTACCACTGAAATATTACTTTCTCTCTAAATTCGAATTTCTTCCTTATCCAACACCAAAGTTTTTCACATCATTTCTATAATTCGAATATACTTCAATAATATACTACGGTATTATTTGTTTCTTCAATGCCTGATTATAAAAAGACGTTAAAGAATTATAACCTACCTTTATTCTAGTTAGTTTTCAAAGTTATTCATTTCCTTCCAACCTTCATAACTATTCAAAAAGTTACTTATTTCCCCAATAATCAGTTTCTTTTACTTCAAACTAACTCATCTATTTTTCCTTATTCAATAAGTGTCTCATACAATCCTATAAATCACTTGTTGTAGAGTAGCCTACAGTAGCCTATTATTGTTATTGATTAATGTTGACGTTGAATTTTGCAGTAAACACAATTAGAATAGAGGCTAAGGGCATGATTGATTTGCAAAAAGTAGTTGAATATATAGTTTGTCAAAATACTACCAAATATATACATTTTCCATTTTTTATACTTTTTTCCAAACGACTAGCTCAGCCTAATTTTGTTTTTGAACCATTCTGATTTCCTCTTGTTGAGTAGAAGAGGAAATCATCTTGAAAACGAGAACAAAGTAAGATGCAAATTCAAAATCAGAATGAATTGGCAGACATCTAAGCCATGAATGTGAATTCAAAGGTTAAAGAATACGAAAGTTGTGACTGAGCATTCATTAACTATGTCACGCGACAAGCAAAAAAAACAACAAGAAAATTATAGTAACAAATTATTGCTAAACATGTATCACACTGTGGAAAATGATTCATATGGAATCAGTAGACTGAGAATTCAGAAATTTTCTCATTTTGTTATATTAGAGAAGTTGAAATTATCAAACATAAAAAATATTGATAATTCCATAGTTTCCATATTTTTACAATAAAAAAATATTTATTCTATTTTACAATAATTATTGATAAATTGGCTACCAAGAACTCACCCCTACACACAGACGTATAGTCTTGTAGGGGTATTCCAGTAACCAATTTTCAAGTGTATTATTTATTTCTTGTAACTGTGCATTTTTGGAATAAAGAATTTGAATTTGAATTATTATGAGCAAAATATTTCAATATTCTTTTCTACGGTGCCTCTTTTATATAAGAATTACATATGGGAATCAAAACTGCAATTGATTAACATACTTGGAAATTTCTTATTTACAATTATTATTCAAGAAAGGGGGGACACTTTTCTTGACTTTTTTGTTACATGATTATATCTACAAGGTTGATTTATTCAACCAGTAGAATTATTCCAATAATAGCTTTATATACTTACCTAACATGACATAGTGATAGTATGCAATATTTGACAACTTATTATTGCCATGATCACCTAATAAGAAGTAATCAAGGCAATACAACTGGTCCATGTAATCTCTGTAAACCAACCCACCTGAAACAAAAGATAAAATTAATAGAATATTAGACGAATTTATCAAATTAGTCAAGCACTGGTCACATTCTGGACCAAAAAGTTTAGAGAGTTGCATAAACTAATTTGGTTACTTACTTACCTACTTTCAGGTTACTACCCACTTCCTATATTATTAGGTTACCCACTGCTACTTTTAAAATTTTAAGCCATCCCATACAAACAATCTTATAGTTGCACTTTGAAGCTTGTTAGATGAGAATTGTACAAAATAGTGTTCTTGAAATATCAATTTCTGGAGATAGTAAAATTCTAACAGTAAAACTTGTAACATTTGCATCACAATTGCATAAATCTTAGAAGTTATCATATACAACTCATATACAAGAGTGTAATCAACCATATCCGAAGTCTCAAAATATAACAAATCCTAATATAAAAACAATGTACTGGTAACAGAGAATTCCAGAAGTAGATTAGAAACCAGCGATAACACATTGAATAAAAACCTGAGAAACACATGAATATTGTAAAAAATGTAAAAACACATAAAATATCGTAAAAGAGTGGAAACAAAATTAAATAATGTAAAAAACTTCCAATTTTATATTAACGACTGGAGGCTGTAAGCAACCGACAAAATAGAGGAAGAAGATTGTCGTAATCTGTGTTTTCTTTCAGAAAATCCCAGTGACCTTAGCTTAAAGAGTGACTTGGTGATTGGTCGCATGACACGTCAGTTACTCCCTATTCCTGAACTGATCTTTCTCTCTCTTTTTATTGTTTTTCTTCCTCTCTTCCAATCTTTCTTCCTCTCTTTCAATCTTTCTTTCTCTCCTTTCAATCATTCTTCCTTACTCTCTCTAGATTTTCTATCTCACTCTTCATCTGCTCACCAGAGAGGGATTCCTGGAGAATTAGTCACGATAGTCCAACTATTCATAGGTCAAACAAAGTTAAACGATTGCCACTTTATGAGCCGGCAAAATAACAAAAAACAACAAGATTAGGTTTTTGAGTTCACAAAGTTCTCTGTACAACAATGCATCAAACACTACTGATAAATATAATTGAATACTAAATGGAAGTGGAGCGTAACAGCATATGAGTGGAAATTCAACAGCAGAAATAAAAAGGAACCCATAAAAAATGTATCAGAAGTCTGAGAAATGAAAAGGAGACCATTAACTTAGAGCATTAGATTAAGATTTGCTCTTTAAGAAATAAAATTAGGATAAGAAAGGTATTATTGAATTTTGAACAAAAAAGGCTATCCAAAGAGAGGAAATATCCCAAGAGTCCCAACAAGAGATAACTTAGACTCATTTAATAATTAACTTACAAATTTGTCAAGTGTTTAGCGACAAAATGTTGCAATAGAAGCGAAATCAATTTAAACTTTTGAAACAATGTCATCTGATGATGCTGAATCGAGGATTTACTGCAATTTTCTTTAATATAGCATCAACTCTTTCACGCTTGTCATTGAATGAGTGGATGAACAAACTCTAAAAGTTTAATAAAATATTGAACTCATAGATTTATAATGGTGTAACATCCCAAAAATTACATCTAGTTGTAATAAAGTTGACTGTAAAACTTTTATTTTAATTTTCTTCAGGATCTATTGTTCCTCTCCTATCTGAGAGCAATTTTTTCAACATCTTCAAGACCTTCTGCATTGTCTTAATGATTTACAGTTAATATTCATAATCTCTTCCAAGTAGAAAATATATTCTTCCCCTCCTAAATTACTTCTGTTGAATTGAGAGGTGGATTCTCATGTGTTCAATGACTTACAAGAAGAAACAGTCTGTGAGATTCTCTTCAACTCAAAATTACTGAATGATAACAAAAATCGATTTAGGTCTATCGAGTTAAGTGATAAGGTCTATGAAACTGGACTCACGTAGGAGACAGGATATGATTCAATGATCCATTAAAGGAAATACATTTTGACAGATAACAAACAGATGATAGGTTTCTGTTAGGAGATTCTGAGGTCTGAATGTCCATGAAAGTAGGATGACTAGTTTTGAAGCAATGCTCATTTAGAAACGGAGCACGATATTCCTATACAGTAGAAATGCATAATTATACGTTAATATTACCATGCATGGCATGCTGTGCTTGAAAAGGTTGAAGTGATGCATTCAAAAATAAACTGTAGATATAGTCTGTCCAAGCAAAGAAGACATGCTGGCAAGATGAGAAAATAACTCTAGCTCGGTCAATATTGATTCAAAAATTTTAACATTCTGTTCTACAATTTGATATGAAATTTATAATTATTTAATTGATATTGACCGAGCTGGAGTCATTTTCCCCATCTTGCCAGAATGTCTTCTTTGCTTGGACAGACTAGCAAAAGATGTAAAGCAGTTCAATGGTCACTTGTAATGTTGTGATATGGAAGTATTTCAAGTTTTTGTAGAAATTTCAAAACATGATTATAATTGAATTTATAATATTTTAAGTTTAAATCTCTAGATTGTGTAGTACCTATTCTCAACTATTCCTTGGATATGGATAAAAAATTACGTTTCCAATCAATCAATCTGAAATAATTATTCCTTGTTATTGTTTGGAAGACTGGAATTTGATTCAATTTCTATTTCACTGTAAAAACTAACAAGTAATTAATGAAGCCTGCCAAATTTTCCTATTGAATCCTAATGAAATATAAAAATTCTTCAGTGATTCAGTAGTTTCCTATTCTGTTACAATGTAATTTATGATTGAAGATTTCTAGTTTCTACATATTAATATAATTTGAAATAATATACACAGATAGCACTTATAGAATTAGAAAAAACATTTAGAATCTAGACTTACATTTTGAGCCTGGAGTATTTCGGCTGCTTAATTATTAATATAATTTGATGTATTGTTAACAGTATTAAAGGTATACTTCTTTTCTTTCAGGGCTACTCTATTTTTTTAAACTTTAAAAAATGATTACAATTTAGTACCCTAATGAGTACCCTTTTAAAATATTTATTATTTTCACACTGAAATATCTTAAAAAAGTACTCAGATTGTAATAATTTTTTAAAGTTATTAAAGGTAGGTATAGTATGCGGTTGAGCAAAGTCTGGAAGGTACATTCTGGCAAGATGGGAAAATGACTCCAGCTCGCTCAATATTGGCACAAAAATCATAAATTTGTCCTCAAATTGTGATAAACATTCTGCTCTATTCTTTGAGATCAAATTTATAACTTTTTAACTTCAATACTGACCGAGCAGGAGTCATTTTTTCATCTTGACAGAATTTCTTCTTTGCTCGACCAGACTATAACATAAGTGATATATTATAGGGAATATAGAATGATAAGTAATATGTAGGGAATATAAACATAAGTGATATATAGGGAATATAAAATTATAAAAGGTAGATAAAATATCATATAAATTCCTCGACAAAATTAACAAGTTGATAAACTGCATCTTCTAATAATTAACAACAAATTTACTAAGCAGAGTCAATATGTTTCTTTTACTATTTGAAACATCCTATTGGTCTGAAGTTGGAATTAATTTTGTCTGACATCATTAGAGGTGTATGGACAGTTCAATTGTTTGTTAGTTTAAAGAGAGTCCGAGAGTCCTTGACAGCAGTGCATAGAATTAAAGCACCTAGAATAATTGCTAACTATCAAGCACGCAATGTTGACTACATGAAATGAGACATGCTATTCAGATGGCATATAGTCTGATCAATAAAATAAGGACACTAACGTTCTTATTATTCTATCAATATATTTATAATAATATTTTGGAAATTTTCTATTTAAATAGGAATTGAAGAAGTTTTGGGCGAAGGCTGTTTATTCATTCCTTACTATTGGATTTGTATAATATACTGTATTGCAATACATAAGTAGCGAAAATTACTGGAGAAATAAGACCATCTAGACCATTTTATCAAAAATTTTGATTCAAATCAATACCTGAATTTTAGATTGTGGGAATAATATTATTTGCCAGCACAAAAAGCTCTGAAGAATCTTCACAAGATGGATTGTGATCCAGTAGGCTATAGATTTTACAAATGCAAGAGAATGGGTGAATTTTGTAAATAGAATAATACAATAGGTACAATGAATGGCTCGTTGGATTGAGTTATAACGCGCCGGTCTGATAACCAGAGGTTCTGAGGTACTCTGTAACAACGCAAAGGCCTAGCTCATGTGGGCAATACCCTCAGTAAAAAATTCATATCAATACTACTGCTACAATAAAATTATTTAGGAAAACTAGGTGGAGATGATTTATTCATTAAGAACTTTTTTCAAAAATGTTTTTTCCACACTTTCTTGAACAAATAGAACTACTACAACACAAACACAACTACTCAAAACGTTCAAGGTATACCGTGAAATAGTTTAAATTGTCTCAAATTTTCAAAAATTGTCCACGAAATTATAAAATTTCACAAAATTGTCTATGAATTGCAATTAATTATCCTGAATTATGATAACAAGAATAAATATTAAATAACGAATTACTAAACCAGCACTCTAGCAGATTACTGAACTGTGATGTTTTTAAAATTATCAACTTCCAAATTAAAACCTTGAAGGTCCAAAAAACAGCCAATAATTTGCACTATTTATTGAAGAAGTGAACCGATTTGCTAAGAAAATTAGGGCGATTTCTAAAACAATCAAATTATACACACTTTCCACCAATTTAACCGAATCTTCTATTTGCAATACCGCCTACAACACTACTGTACCAACTTACCTACTGTGATAGACCACTGATCTAAATCAGATTAGTCACAGTCAGGAATGGTATTGAATCTTTTTTGGAACCAGTTATATAAAATGTTACATAAAGTAGGCTACATGGTGAAGATTGTACAATAAAACGTTGCTAATATATCTTTCAGACTACATTAACACAAAAGTTAGCGTCTGAATAGAAAATATAATTTTATCAAGAACCATTTGATTCTTCATAGAAAAAAAATAGATTGAAATTAAGAATAATCGTTCGTTTTACTTTTATATTGGGCTGTAAACTATTCAAGTATATTGAATAGAACAACAGTGGTCCTAAATTACATGTAACTGTTACATCTCAAACGATGGAACATCTCTGAGTTTCATCAGAGTAGGTACCCCAAATTGATCATTTTAATAAAGCAATATTTTATATTACATTCATAATAATATAAAATATATCATTGTTATGAAGGTGATATTGTAACCAAGTATGATATTACTTATGTGTACTCTCTGTGCTTGCTTTGTTTAGTTATTTTAACTGATGCTCATGTTTTCTCTATTTTTGTGTTGAGAGGGTAATATATGGAATTCTTGTGCCCTCATAAGTATAATTTTTCCATTAAATGAATAGATAAATAAATAAACCACTGCTTTCAGACTCACAAAATATAAAAATATAAATAGCCTACACATAGGTATTTATGGAAACCGAGTCCGGTGAGAAACCTCACACTTTTCCAAGTCAAACTTCAGTAATGCTGTTGATGACCCCACCCTTCCACAGTTTTCAAAATGAGCTCAACTGTTATAGTATGTCCAGGCAAAGAAGACATTCTGGCAAGTTAGGAAGATGACTCCAGCTCGGTCAATATTGGATCAAAAATGATAAATGTGGATCAGAATGTTTCCTACAATTCAAGACCAAGTTTATAATTTTTAAACCAATATTAATCGAGCTGGAGTCATTTTCCCATCTTTCCAGGATGCCTTCTTTGCTTGGACCGACTATATCAAGCTTAGAATGTTGAAGTTTTATTGAAGAAAACTTCAGTACCACTCCTGAATGAGCCACCATATGACTCAAATGCAATTTTCAACTTCCTCCAACCACAGTGACCCATTGGACCCCAATCATTAATTGCGTTTGAAATTTGCACAAGGCGCACGTTCAAAAAGCTGCTAACGTCGAAAACGCAATATTAAGGCAAGAGAACTTTTGAGACAATTAATAAGTCCGTAGGCAAATCGATATGGTGCTTTGTTTCTTCCGGAATTCCTTCGGGAAAGTGTCCCGTGCTTAAAAATAGCACCAAGTCACGCACAACAAAAAGAAGGCATTCACCTGTATAGCACGTGCCTCATATTGCACCACGCACAAGCAATGATCAGTAACTCTTGATGCTTTAGAACTACATAATATGCTGTATGTATAAGTATATATTTCTATGATGCGCGTGCATCATCTATGCCTGAAACAATGTCAACAAAGGAGCCATACAGTCATGATTTCTGCATTTTTGTTAGTTTGAATGACAGGATAGGTTTGTGTATTGAAAAAAGCTTTCGAGTTCCTCTTTCACGATTTATCATGAAATTAAGATGCGTTTATCAAACAGGCTAGCGACAGTATCGAACTTAATTACACAGTAGGTAGCAGTAGGTTGTTCCTCTTTCATTCAACTACTACAATGATAGATTTATAAGGTATATCAGGAGCACAATGTTAATGAATCATTAATATCTTAATCATTCTGTAGATTTATTTTTCAATTATTTATTACAATATAGGCTAGCTTTTTATATTTACCTTTCATCATTTTAATTCAGAATAAGGAATTTTGTAAAGCTTAAAAAAGAGATTATAATGAAATAACCTCTATTGATATATTCAAAGTATATTTTACTTACAGTCAATCAGATAGGCTAACCAATTGTAATTAATAAAATTGAAAAATTAATTCATGACAAAATATAGAGTGGGAAGTCATATTTAATGAATGAATAGATAACATTGGACTGTGATGCATAACAGCGTGTAACATTATACAGTTATACAAACGGAAATGCGAATGATCAAGAGTCTTCGCCATGAATTAATAGAAGCCCCATTTTAAAACATAATAGTATAATGAGGTTAATAATTACTTAAATATTTCAAGCTCATCTAATCAGAAACTATAATTAAATTTGGCTGTTTTAGAGAAATTACATAGGCCTAAATATTTCAAGTTGATCTTATCAAAAACCTATCATCGTGATTCAATATATTGTTTGTTCTATTGGAAATGGTCAACTATTAAATAACCTATAACTTATCAAAAACCTATCATCGTAATCCTATATATTGTTTGTTCTATTGGAAATGGTCAACTATTGAATAACCCTCTACATACTGGACTTGGTATCTCGTATGAAGCTCAATTGAAACCAAAACTTTATCTTTTGAAGCTCACTGACTCATGGAGGAAGGTACAGTGAACTCTCCACTCAATTGAACTCCGGAGATCAAGCATGACCCTTGAACTCTGAACAGTAACATTAAAAGACAAGGAGCTTTGCTTAATTGACCACCAGAATAAGAACCGGCAGTATAGTCTGTCTAAGCAAAGAAGACGTTTTGTCAAAATGGGAAAATGACTCCAGCTCGGTCAATATTGGTTCAAAAATTATAAATTTGGTCTCAAATGGTAGAGCAGAATGTTTTCTACAATTCGAGACCAAGTTTATAATTTTTGAACGAATATTCACCGAGCTGGAGTCATTTTCCCATCTTGCCAGAATGTCTTCTTTGTTTGGACAGACTATAGTAGCCTAGATCACAGGAGAGACAAAGAATAAAATATAGAAGAACGAAGAAGAGAATAGGGAAGAACAAAGAAAACGATCCCTCAAGTACCCCACTTGATTCCAACGAAAAAGAGCAATTAAATAAAATAATGTGACAGATCTTTGCAATAAGGTACAGTGACATAATTGCTGCTGTAAATTTTCTAATTTACCGAATGTTCCGGATGATTGCCGAGTTGGAAGGCTGATTCCAATTTAGCAAGAATAAAAATGGGGACAAACCGAGACAAATGGGGTTTTTAATCCATGAAAAATATTCCAAGTGGTTGAGTTTTGTTTTTCTCATTGACAATCCATGAATTAAAGTAAACATTGTTATTCAACCTCGTGCGTTCTAGATCCTGAGGTTTATTCTAGAGTCCATTAACGATGGCTTGAGACGAGATAAACAAAAGCTCTGAATGTGTGTGTGTGTGTGTGTGTGTGTGTGCGACTGGAGTGGCTTTGTTTTAGCCATGACATAAACAAGTCACAGCAATGCCGAAATCACGAATTTCGTTGTAGGCAATTCAGAGTAAGTATCTTCAAGTAAACTTTTTGAAAGATACACATTGGGAAATTGCTTGTTTCAGTTGTCTCTCGACTGTATGAACCTAAAATGAACAAACAATTATAGTAAAAGTTTTTTGTGTCAATGCTTTAGTTACAGTCCCGGCTCTTGTTTATCTCGTCTCAAGCCATCATGAATGGACTATAGTTTATTAGTTTCAGGTTGTAATGGATTAAATTCAATTTCTTGATAATTTTTTATTATTGAACAGGTTCATCATTTAACAAAAAGACAAGATATTGCCAAACCAAAAAATTTTTTTAATCGAAATATTGGTTCCGGCTGCTACACTTTTATCAATATCTGGAAAATTAAAACTTCAAATAGAAAGTTCACAAAACTTGAAGTAAAGAGGTTCATCATCCTTTGGTTTATTGGTTGAGTAATGAAATTAGTTGAATTCATAAAAATAGATTGGAAAATTAGTTTCAGAAATTTTTAGAAGTCATACGATAATATAAGATAATTTACATTCATAATAATCTCTGAAAATTTACATTTTTATAAGATTTTCTAAATGAAACAATTATGATAATGATAACTTCCCACAAAATGTATTGAATGATGTGTTGAGTGGAAGAATCACTAAATATTTTATGTATGAATTATTAATCAGGTATAAGATTTTGTTAAGTAAACAGTTATAGTATGCATTTGTATTGAACTTTCCACAAAAAGTATTAACTAATGTATTTTGGGGGAGGGGAGAGAATCACTAAATATTTAATGTTGTATTTACTAATTTGTGTAGTTTAGGATGATTTAATTTATCTCCAGTTGTAAAAACGATCACCACTTATGAACAAGAGCTATATAAGGATTGCTTCAAGGATAATTGTTTATCAAAATTATTTCATTTGAATGCATATAAATGAGACATTAGTCAATTTATAACAATTTTTTTCAAATTTCAGGTATTGGCAGTGCTCTGTCTCATACTGATCTATGTCCCTTTTGACAACCGCTTACAACAGAGTGTTCACCATGGAGGAATCATCTATTCAGCCTATATATCAGCAATCATCATCAACAGTGTACTAATCACAAATCACCTCCAAGGACAAAGGGTTCCTCAGAAACTTGTGAGTACAGGATGGGTAATCGACATTTCAATCCTTGAATATTTTTATATTGATGGAGATATTTATTTAATAATTGAGTTCACAAATCATCTTTATCTACAAGGACAAAGGAAGAACTCAGAAACTTGTAAGTTCAGGAAAGTTATCCGATAAATCAATTATTGAATATTTTCAGATTTATGGAGTTATTTATTTAATATTTGAGTTCTTGATAACATTTTAAAATTTAAGGGGAATGTATCTATATGAAGTGTCTTATTTCAAGTACTCGAGAATTAATGGAAACAATAAAAAATTGAGAAGAGTTTTTAAAGCTAAAACCATAAAATACAGGGGAATACACAGAACAAACGAGACATGTTCTAATTGAATGGATGAACAGATACAATCTACTTGTCATATTAATTTTGGCAATAATGTCATCCATAAGATGTTAGAATCAAGCATAATTTGATTTGAGATTTGAGAAAAAATAATGACAATCAGATGAATCAAACTACAATATACAATTGCTTGCTGCAATACAATGTTTTAGCATTGAAACTTTAAAAAATGGTTATAATCAGAGTACCCTTTTAAAAATATTTTTTATTTCACAGACAACATGTTTCGGCTAATTTACCATTTTCAAGTGTAAATAATAACAATAAAAATAATAATTTACTATTTACTCTTCAAATGGCAAATTAGCCGAAACATGTTGTGTGTGTAATGAAAAATATTTTTAAAAGAGTACTCTGATTATAAGCATTTTTTAAAGTTTCAACAAAATACAGTAGCCCTAGAAGAAAAGAAGTAATGTTTTAGCAATACACATTTAGCTGCAATCACATCCATGCTACAATACACAATTAGCAATCCATCGGGTAAACAAGATAATAATTATTTTCTTGATTTTAATGTACTGTACTTGAAATCTATCACCAAATTTCCACATATTTAATTAAATTTTCTCAGATTCATTTGGGGTTTTCACTTAATTTCCCCATTCACATACTTTTCAATTTACATACACAGTTACAATTTACAATTTTAAAATACACAGAATGTAAAATTTATAATTTACAATTCACAATTTTTAAATACACAGAATGTGTACAAATTTCATACAACTTCCTCATTTTCATTCAGTTTTCTCAAATTTATTTTGTACATCTCACCTAAATTCCTCATATCTATCATTTTCATTGAATTTTTTCAGTCTCATAAAGTTAATTCTTCTATGTATTCTAGCTTTACACTGAATACTATATATTCTCAGTGATAGTCGACCTGATATTGATTTCAATGTATTTCGGATATTATTCAATTTCTTCATTCCCATTGGCTTGTCAGTTGTCATACATTATTTCTCTGTCTATTCTACTGGTGGACCTATTTGATATTTTTATATTTGATACGCATTTTTCAATAGTGGATACAGTAATTATTGATTTTAATATATTGTACATATTTTAATCAATCTTCTCACTTTCATCAATCATTTATTCATTAATAAACTATTACAATAATCTATAATGATAGATATTATAATCAGAAAGAGAAAAACTAGGCTTAGCCTGTACTATTTCTATTTCAATTTCACTTTCAACCTTATAACCTATTTTCTAATATTTATTATCTGTTCCAGTTGTACACCTACTCCGTAATACTCGGCATACTATTCTTCATAGCAGGCTACGTAGTGCTACACGACTGGTGGGCTCTGATGCACAGCCTCTACTTCCATCCGCCCAAACTCTTCATGGACATGATGATCAGTTCGGGCGCATTCGCCATCATAAACTCCATCGCATTCTTTGTCGACGTGTGGCTCACCTATCGCTATGGATGAACAACACATCCAAATTACCAACTCTGGAAACTTCATCAACATTTCCAGCAGATTGAAGGAGCACAACAACCAGAAACAAACCAATTTAGTGTTTCTGGTAAGAAATCAACCAATTTATGGTTTATGGTAGATTTCTAGATGATAACCTCAAAAGAGAAAATTATATTCAGCTGTATATTCACGATTCAATTATCTTTCAAGTTGAAAAATTTTAGTAAGGCTTTTATTGATGGGAGCCCCTACGGGTAAGTTCCTCCTCACCAATATGTTAAATGTAGAGATAAGATATTGTAAAACCACAAATTTATTGAAAATTGAGATACCGGTTTTGGTTGCTACGCCATTATTATTATCTGGTAAACTGTTCACCAGTTTTATAAATCTGTGGTTTGACAATGTCTTGTCTTCCATTTTTTATGGGTAATCAATTGCCATAATATCACCTACAACACTACTCAACTCGCCAATATGTATTTGGTTTAATTATACTGGTCACCCACCCAACTGCAATCTCGAGTGTTCGTGACTCAACCTCATGATCTCTAAACAACGACTCCAGATGAAACATGTATAGATGTATAGATTCATGGATGGAGCTGATGCCACTGGCGGCTCGTGCCCACGAAACAGGTGAAGGGCTGTACACTGTACAGTGAAGTGCGAAACAGGTGAAGTGCTGTACAGTAAACGATACGGGCACTTCACCTGTTTCGTGGGTACGAGCTGCCAGTGGCTGATGCCAAAAATTAAGGCGGTTTCATCTGTTCCTTGTACGTTCTAAGAACTAGTAACCAGCCAGTTATTGAACCAGCTGACTAGAGTATATTTGTAACTATTCAATAGTCTAGTAAGATGTAGTCCAATGCAGGTACGCAGTCTGTTTGCAGACAACATCACCTTTGGAATGCACAAGGAACAGACGAAATCGACTTAATTTTTGGCACCACCTATACACGAATTCACTTCATCAATGGAGAACACACTTTGAAAGTATTGTTCACAAGAATGGAACGAGAAGGAGGTGCGAAGTAGCCTTTATTTACATCAACTTGTGAAATAATAAAATGTTATAAATTCAGTTATTGGCATTGCTTATGCCTTAAGCCAGTGATTAATGTATCAAATTAAACAAACGAATTAAAAGGTCTTGTTTCGTTATTAAAACAGGATTTTTGAGATTTTTACATTGAATACATGTAAATCTTGGGTATCTTATTGCATTTTCTGGAAATTGAACCGTGAATACACTGCTTGAAAAGACTACAATCACTACATGTGTTCTGGTATCTTAATCTATAATAGTCAGTATTAAACAGTAATTTAAGTATCATATATCAATCCCTCAGAAGCATGTTTTATCTAAATATTTGTTAATCAACTATTAACGTACACACATAATTTAGGAAAGGAAAACTAGGCTCAAGCCCTCACTATTCCTTCCTCACTTTTGGATTGAGAGTTAACTCTGATCAACAATATTGGAGCTAAATCATGTTTGATATATTCAATAGCCTTCTGCAGAGTGTATTGATGTGAAGTAATTATGTTTCACTTCAATTGAACAGATATTACAATATTTAGTGTTTTCACTTCAACATATACCTAAGTTACTATGAGTGAAGAAACATAGGAGATCGAGCAAGTGTGACAAACATTTACATTCAACATTCCTGAGTTTGAACACACAGTCGATTTTAGATTATTAGAATTTGAAGATAAACTGTGGGCTCTGAAGCCTACGCTGACGATTTTGATTGAGTTTAGAGGCATAGCTGACTCTGAAATCAATGTAGAAACTTAGCAAATAAGATGTTTTATACAAATCTCAGAACAATAGTATACATCGAATAAGTTCCAAGTTTCATCGCAAAATTTTGTAAGTTTTCCTTAGAATTTTAAATCATTGTCAAATCGTCGATTGTAGATAGTACGGTAGCGTACAATAGTGATTGCTTCATCTTTACAACTTTTGTCAATTATAATTATCACATAGTGAGTTTTCGATACTTAGTTATGCAAGAGCATAAATAGGCAACAGGGTTGAATATGTAAATAGAGTTAAATAGAGTACTAAAAAATATATGAAAACGTAATCTCATTACGTATTCATATGTTATCATAAATCTTTCCTTCATCATAACTTTTATCATATTATTAGAACCTCCATAAATTCTTCTCAAGTTAAGTAATAACTTATGTCGAGACAACATAATTTTTCCTTTTTACTGTAATTAAGTCATACCTGTCCTTTCAACTAGGATGATTTTAGTAAAAATCAAATTAAATTGAAAGTTTAAGAAGATCATGAACTTTTTGGGGTATTCAAACTTATCACAAATGTTGAGTTTATGACATCGAATCTCAATACAAATTTTATTTATGAAATACAATAATAAATACCTCATAAAAAAGACAGCTCGCACCATCAACATTGAGTTATGGAATTTATAAACAAAAAACTAAAAGCTATGATTATTTTTTGTCTAATTTTAGTAGATAAGAATATTTGATATAATGAATTTACTACGATACTTTACTTATCTTTTCATACATTGTATCTCAAATTATTTTTTCAATCATGTTCTCAATGTGTAATTACAGAAATATGACACTGATGACCTACAGACCTTCAATAACTGAGTTTCAAAGCCAGATAACAAATTTTCGTCATTTGAAACAGACAATTCACAGTTTTGGGGGTACAACTGATAAGAAATTAATGTATTGAATAAGATAATTCACAGTTTTGGGAGTTTCAACTTACTAGAATATTTTACAATGGAATTGAGCTATCTTATATGAATAGACGTGAGAACACAGCATGAGTATTGTAACATTAAAAAATATTCTACTGTGGATAAAAATTAAGATAATGATTTTTCCAATTAACTGACTTTCATGATATACATACTGTAATGACACAGTTATTGGCATATAATTTATAAAATACATACGAGTCATAAAGAAGCCTACAAAGTCCAACAAATTGAAATATACGAATAATATTGAACATAGATTATCACTTAATTTTGTGAATAACTAATTCATTTTTACGAATTATCAATATTACAAAATGTTTTTCGTCTAACAAGAGACACGTTCCATTCTCATCATATTAAATTAACACATTTTCAATGAATTTTAAAATTCTCAAGTTGAAATCAATGTAACTTATAAATAAATCTTTTTTCCTTGAATGTTTCTCTATATGAACTATTACTCGATGTATTATTTGAATTTCCTAGTACAAATACAGCTACCAAAGATGTCTGTAAATTTTTTATTTAATAAGGGTTTGTTGGATTTTCAATGAACAAATGAAAGGCAACATTATTATAACATGGCATTATAGAAACTAATTTTTTTATTAGTATTTATTTGCTCGAGTTTCATCTTGGAAAATTGAGACTCTATATATTATGGAAAATTATCTAATTTATTCATTACATCAGTCTATAGAGACTGTATAATAATTTTATAATTATTTTACAGTCTCTATACACCAGTTTATTTAAAATTTAATAAATTTATTTACTATTCACTGTTAATTCACTATTTAACCATCTGTTGAACCATTCTGGTTGAAAATTGAACAGTTTGATCCACGGATAGGCTACTAGAATACGTTTGATCGTTTTCTGAATAGGCCCAACTTTTTACCAATATAGGCTACTGCGATCCGATTGCAAGAACTCATGATCTCAACAATTTTATGGAGTTCAAGGTACTGCAAGTGCAACTTTTCCAAATTATAAATTCGTAGATAGCTCTCAAATGAGAAAATCAATGAAGTAAGTTATTACAATAAAGAATGCAATTTTACAATAAGATAAGAAAGTAGGTTTATACGTAATGGACCTTTCATTCACTTCAATCATTGATACTAAACTTGGTAATGGTGATGAATAAATTCTTATGCAAATATGAATTATAGATAGTCTAGATTCTCTAAGAAGGTAAATAACTTTTAAAATAATTTTAATGATTTCTTTAAAAAAAATCATTGAAATAATGTGTAAGAATAAGAATAAAGAGTGGGCTTTATGAATATAGTTTGTAATTCATTTAGTTTATTATTTCTAAATTCAAAGCTTTTATATTTGTAGAAAGGTTGTAATTTATAAGAATGTTATGTTTATGAGATACAATCTGCAATTAATCTTTCAAAGGTCAAGGAATTTCAAGTCCACTCAAAGCTGAATAGATTAAATTTATTGATAGTGTAATACTGTAAATCATAATTTAAATAATTATTTTTTTGAGCATTTTTTAATACGTTACACAAAGCACGTTCATGCAACACAACAATACCTTTAAATATAATAATTATGTAGTAATTTTAGTTTTTAAGTTACCATGTTCATTTTATATTATTCATAGATCGTCTATAATTTACACGTCAATAGAGTATTACAATAAACTTTTCAAACAGCAGTGTAATTATTTCAACCAAAATTCCATTATTATAATGTCCTGTTGATGAATCTTGAAAATTAGTCGCTTTCGAAGATTTAAGATTTGAGTTTTTCAATCATGTCATGCTGAGCATCAAATAATTATGATTGCCTATCTTGGAAATATTCTTCAAGAAAAGGTGAAGAAGGAAGATACACCTAGAAATAAAGTGACATAGGTGCCGCCAAGATTTTTTTCCAAATTTATTTTTGTAATGAATATTTTAGTTTTTTTCTGTCTCTGCACACACAGAAAATACATGGCTAAGTACCTTTCTAACGTTCTATAAAGAGATAATTATGAGAATGGGATACTCTATACTTGCTCAAGTAATCTACAAGTTGCAGGGAGCACTGACCAGAGTCTTGTGAAAGTAAGTAGGGACAGATATCTAAGAATCTTAGGTAGGGACTAGACCACTTGGTCTCAAGCCACGCGACGGGCCTGCCTGGATATAAAATTTATTCTGAAAGAATGAGGATTGGGATAGAACAACATCGATATTCTATCAATAGAAGGAGAGTAGTTGAAACCACCCAACTTATTTTTAATTTTATAGTAACTTAGGTCTAAGTTAGTTACTTGTTTCTCAATACATCAAAATAAAATACAGAGATCACATTTCTTCAACATTCTACTTGAATTGAACTCCATTTATAAATGATAAAACGTTTCCAAATAAATTAATTTAAATGTATTAAACTGATCTATACAGTACGGTAACGAAATTGACAATCTGGACGACTGGACCAGAAAAAATTAAAAGTCTATATTTGGAATTCTTAGCTTCGACTTCAGATGTTTGCTTGATACTTTGAGAAGATTAAAAGCCAATTTTATTACAGACTACTGCCTTGAGTTTAATGTACTAAATTACGTGATTATCTTAGGGCGTAGGATGTTATCAAATGGTTACATAATCTATTAAATAAGTTAGCATCTGGAATTAAATTTGATTAAATTAAAGGACAGTAGTTATACAAATAATATTGGACCAGGAATTGAATTATTTTTTGCTATATTATTTCTAAATGATGCACATGAATCTACTAGGCCTAGGATATAGGGATGAAGGATGAGGAATAAGCTCTAGCTAGCGTAGCCTATGGGTAGATGAGAAGTTTAATCTTCTATTACTTAATACTAAAAAACTACGAAACCGTAGATGTATGGACACTTTATGGGAACCGAGCCATTGTTATTTACTTTTTATTGCTAAAAATTGTAACTAAATAACGTAAAATACAAGATTTTACTTTACCTTTTGAGCTTGAGCAAGATTGACCCAAAGCTGCCTCCATGTCCTGAACTTTTTCATATCACTAAAATTGTATTGCATCTCCACGGAAGCATACCTGGTAGACAACGGTGAACAATATTCATTGTATTTGGAATCTGCCATTTTAAGAATTAATAAAATAACTGAGACAAAACACTGACAGATTCGGCGCTATAACCTACAAACTCGTGCTTCAAAAGAAAGAACGTTCAAACGCGTGCGAACATGATCAATGTTACGGTGCTGCCATCTGTACACAGCTGACTATTTTTAGAACCTTATCAGATGACTCTGAAGGTGACGCGGTTCAATTTAAACGTACGGTAGTAAATAACTAAAATTAATATTTATGATCATTATAAAATACGGTATCGTAATAATCCATTCACTATCCTATTATATTAAGGGAGTAATTTCTGTATGTATGTATGAATGTTTGTATGTGGAACCACGGATCTAGAAAACGGCTCTAACGATTTTCTTGAAATTTGAAATGTAATATAACCGTGATGGAAAACTAAGATTGCACCAGGTCTCATGTCTGGGAAATCTCTCTGGCAGGATTAATAAAAGAATAAACTATTCCTTATTCAGGCATAATCCCAAGTACTGCGTATAATGGCTGTTATTGTTAGCTGACCAACGCTATCCAGCTGGAGTGAATGGAGTTCATTCAAGACTATAAGACATGTTCATGACTGTCAAAAAATTGTGAGAGGTGATCATATCAATTTTGAATTCATTTTTTACAAGGAGGTTCCTCGATTTTTTACAATAACATAGGGCCTATTTATGTAATTCAACAGTTCGGCCGCAGCTTCAGAGCGAAGCTCGGTACCAGATATTAATTATTATAATATGATATTTATCGATCAGAACCAAATAAATAAATATACAACTCACGAATATTGGCTGTTGAATGAAAATATTATTTACTAGGCAATGTTGGGACTAGGAAGTCATTAGCTAATTAGTGATTATTTATGTGTTGATTCCAATTATATTTTCATAGAAAATGAAGATCGCACACAATTATTATTAAGCCTACGTGAATAATAAATTCATAGCCTACTTAAAACTATACTTACTGTTGAATAAGAGAACATAAAGATACACTATACATAATCTAATATTATTCTCCTGCAATAGGGGTGACTACATAAGACCTTACTCCTGTGGACAGCATTCTGTCCAATAATTCTAGATAGATTTCCCAGTGGCTTGTATGCATGCCTCGCCCTTTCATTCGTAACTGCCTCCTCTTGTTGTCAACAATTCCCAATGTTTTTCATATTTTCTGTTAAGAAATTGAATCTCATCTCTTCTAAATCCATTGCAGAATATATTATAGTCTATGGAGACTGAAAATCGCTTCCAAGTATTCTGGAAACTACCTGAAATAGTCGGCGTCATGATACAATCACTAAATTGATTTACCTACAGTCAGTAAAATTCGATCAGTCATGAGCATAATAATAGTATGTTATCTCCCCATAATAAGATTATCTTTCCATCACTACAGAGAAGATTAATCTTCACGCACACCCAAGACAAGATCTTTTATATTATCCCTTTCATCAAAGCAAGAAAAATTGTTGATATAGGCCTACACTGCATCAAAAACCGTCTTAAGATAATATTTACTTCGGAAGAATAAATAATAGGAAAAATAAATTATGAGGAGATTAATTTTAATTATGTTTGAAACTTTAATTATCCATTGAGCTGCGCGGAAAACACTGCTAATTTTTTCAAGTAGTATTTTTTCACTACCGTACATGAAGTTAGTAGGTATTGAATTTGTAAACACTTGGTATTCACTCACATGATCAGAGCGCTTTCGAGTTCTATGAACCCTTTGTCAACAGATTACTCATACTGTAATTCACATTAGATTATTCAGGCGCAATATAAAAAAGCAGTAGCCTAAATTTGTGGAAACTTAGTATAGTTAGGTACTCTCCACCACTCCAAAATGCCCACCAGAGACACCATCATGTAGTGTTTCAATGCTTCAGGAACTCTTATCCTTGGGACAATGATTTGCAGTCTTTTCTGATCGCCCGTTGTCAACAGTTGATAATAAAGAATTCATAGAACTTGAAGGCGTTCCAGTCATATGAGTAACTAGGCCTACTTAGTGTTCAACAATAATTCAATACCAATATTGGCTGCATGTCATGAAACTACTTGACACATAATGAGGATTTTCAATAAATTCCTTCCAGACGTTCCAAAGTTATAATTTTTACCTTCATTTATTACCCAGTGAATCTGTTGTGCTGCTTTCTAATATTTTGCCTGAATAAAAGTATATTGTAACTTTGTGAGTTATTAGTAAGTAGGCTAATTATATATTTGTTTAACGAGCCACCCATCATAGAACCATCAGATTCTGTAACCCTATAATGAATATATATAAGTAATAATGATTCAAGTAAATATTAGGCTACTGTAAAATAATAGAAAAATATCTTCATTATTCATCTTTAAGTATAGTACAGGGTGTTCTACCCTGACTATAAACTCTGTTGAAGAACGTGTATTATTGGTTGAAACTAACCAAGTGAAGGCTAGAAAAAAATGTTTACAGAAGCAATTCACATACCCCAACGGAATTGAAGACAAAAATTACCAACGCCATCAACGAAACAGTTGCAACTAAATAGCCAGGAACATGGTTAAATGTGTCTATAAGTGCATAGAACTTGATGTACATCATTTTAAACAATGAACTTTAAAACTTAGGGCTGTTTAAAATAATTGAAAAATAAATAAAAATCAAACACCCTTTTTTGAAAACTTTAAAATTATAAAAAACACATACATGTTTCGGGACTTGAGCCCATTCTCAATGTGGATAAAGATAGTAATGAAATAAATAAACAAAATTAAAAATATAAGTCAAATAAATCATATGATTGCAATTGAAAGCATACTCATATTCACACCAAAATTTAGGTTTTTAAAATTTTCTCAAAAATTGGATTATTATTAAAAATAATTAATAATTTTAATAATAATCCAATTTTTGAGAAAATTTTAAAAACCTAAATTTTGGTGTGAATATGAGTTATAACATATGCTTTCAATTGCAATCATATGATTTATTTGACTTATATTTTTAATCTTGTTTATTTATTTCATTACTATCTTCATCCACATTGAGAATGGGCTTAAGTCCCGAAACATGTATGTGTTTTTTATAATTTTAAAGTTTTCAAAAAAGGGTGTTTGATTTTTATTTATTTTTCAATCATTTTAAACATATGATGTAATTATTTTAATGTAACAATGAACTGATATTGTATATTTAGATAATCAAGTAATTAAACTTATTGACTCTTCTAAGTTGGACATCCTGTATTTTCAAGATATCTCATCATATTATATTGCATCGTTTGATCGTTATTTCCATCTTTATGAGTGGAAATATCTTAGGCACAATAAAATATTATAAAAATTAATAAAGACAGATCCTACTGTATTACATAAGCTGTAATATCATTTTCAAAATTTTAGGAGTAGCTTCTAAATACGAGAGTCTGTTGTAAACACGGAAGCTAACTCAGTACGAGCATGAGAGCTAACTCAGTACATGAATAAGATATTATTCTAAACTCTTTAACAATATCTATGAGCTCCATAATAATAGCCTTCAATACATTACTGCAGTCCACACAGCAGAGTCAATTATTATTTGAGTTATTTCTTTTTGAAATACAGCACCTTTCAAATAAACTGACAACTCAAATACTTAGGCGTGAGAAGGTACACTAAAATTAATTGGATGCTAGAAAAAGTACATATTGAGCTCAGGAAAAATAAGAGACTACTACGTAGTGTATATTGACTTGTTTGAATGTCATTGAAAAAAGAACAGAATTGTTCTTCTGTGAACATTAGAATGCAACTAGCAGCTTCATTAATGTTTTAGACTTGAACAGAAATTCAAATAGGATGTCAATTATAAGGAGTTCAAAAGAAGTCATTGTTGGGTCTGAAGGAGAATTTTGTTAACGAGTCTTGAATGAATAGAATTACTTGTTCAACTTATAAAACTTTTATCTCATTCATCACACCAATCTCATATATTATAAGAATTCTTACACTACACACTTTTTAGAATTTATTTTTTCATGGCTTAATTTTTCAAAATATATGTAAGTTTGGAATGATGCAGCTCTTCAGTTTCCTCATATGTTAGATATATAATGAAAAAAATCAGGGAATATTGACATCAATGAATGTCAATTTATTAATCAAAAGCAGTCAAAGCAAATATTAATGTAGTGTTGCTGGGGTATGAAACTATAACCAACGTACTTTTGTAGTTATACGTTGAATCAATTGATGAAGTTGAAGTATATATCATCAAGATGGAATAATTTTTATCAAGACTTTAGTGTATGTGCATAGATAAATGCGAAAATATATTATTTATTGCTGTTGAAAATTTATTCATTGCTGTTATCATAAGCTATGTAGATGTAGAATTAATATGATTTTTATTTTGAAAACCTATACAGTAGTTGTATCCCTGGTAGATCTACTCTCTCATTACAGATTACAGTAAGTTATGCATAACTCACTGCACATCCAAAATTCATACTGGAACGTGAACTTGATTGAATAAATGAATTGTGCTTCCGTTGAGATGTTTGCATCAGCCCTACCTAATGGAAATTAGTATTCGATTAGGAGTTCTTAAATTCATTTACATAATGATTATGATTACTCTTGATCATGAGCCTCAACTTCTTTCTAAGAGTTCAAAAAAATTATTGATTGAATGAAAACTCCTCACATCTCATAAGACATCTCAAAATTGATTTAAAGCAGGTATCTCTTGAAAAGTGAGTGGTAGCCTACAGTATACAATAAAAAAGAAAACTAATCATATTCTCTAGAACCTTTAAAGTCTAGAATCTACACAATCGATAGTCTATACATCTCTATAAGAAGAAAAATAATTAAAATGGAGAATAATTATCAAGACATGACGTCTAAACAACAGAGACAGTATGAAGTCAGTCTATAATTATACAGTTTCTTGAATCTATAATACAGTATTTCACTTAATTTATTTTATGAAATATGTGAATTTTGGAGGAAAATAAAAATAAATAAAAACCATAGTAAGCCTGTACTATCAATAATAATTATTACTCTCTTTTTGAATACTTGTGAAGGTGATATTTATTTATTTATTCGAAAAATCACAATAAAGGGTTAAAACACATACATTACAGATATTGGGGTAGTTATCCATATTAAATGAAAAGACGAGACGTTGCCAAACCACTGATTTATTTAAAAAAAAAGTTGAGATACCGATTTGGGTTGTTACACCGCCAGCGGCGCTTTACCGTTAGTATAAATACTGCTGCTCTGTACTTTTAGATTTAGTTTATCAGAGATTGATGATGGTGTAACCGGAATCTCGATTTTTTTTTAAATGAATAAGTGGTTTGACAACGTCTTGTCTTTCGATTTAATTATTTACTAAATTTTTCAAAATAAAAATTAAACGTTGTCCGTAAAATAGTACTGTATAGATAATATAGTTAATAATTTAATTGATACAAACTTACATCAATTTACAGCTCTAGGCCAGAACAAATCAATTTACAAAAATTAAAGAAACCAATAATGAAGAAAGTAATTCTGGGGGAATTCTGGCGGGATGGAGGGGGCGGCTTCGGCTCGGCCACTGTTGGTTCGGGGACTGTGAGTTCTGATTGAGAATTTATGGCTTTTGGGCCGGTATTGGCCGGGCTGGGGCCGTTTTCCCGTCGTGCCGGTGTGTCTTCTTGGCTTGGACGGGCTGTATAGTAGTGTGAATTTGAAACTGGCAACCAGCTGGTAGGTCTAGGCCCTTCTTGGGCTGTTGAGCCAGGCATACATTCAATGAAGAAAGTAAGGAAAAATCCAAGTATACTGTACACAACATACAACATACTTTCTAATATAAACCTATGAAAACTACATAGTCTGTCTATAAATATAAGAGTGAAACATCTCTTCAAGAGTAGAAAAATTATGAAAACGAAGATGATTCAAACGAAACTAGTACCTAGATAACAACTGACAAGCGAGCATGAATAGGCTAAGTAGAATGTCTACGCGTACAACTTATTATTTTAATGATAGTTTCCTTGGAATAGAATAACAATCACAAAAGACGGACAAATGATGAATCGGTGTGTGGGAAAATCTGTGTCTTCTACTGTATAGCCTCTCCAAGCAAAGAAGAGATTCTGACAAGATGGGAAAATGACTCCAGCTCGGTCAATATTGGTTCAAAAATAATAAACTTGGTCTTAAATTGTAGATCAGAATGTTTCATACAATTTGAGACCGAATTCATAATTTTTGAACCAATATTGATTGGGGTGGAGTCTTTTTCCATCTTGCCAGAATGTCTTCTTTGTTTGGAAAGACTATATCTTAGCCCTCACTGGAGTTACGAAACCATTGAAAAATATACATATATTCTTCATATCTATACATTCTATTCTATATCTGTAGATATAGTATAGGTTAGTGTAGGTTATAGGTAGATATGAGATATAGTAGGTACTTGTCCGTCCTCACGGGTAGGCCTTCATTCAGTTGTTCCTTAGCCTTCACTTCGTTAGTTGGGTGTAGTTGAGCCTTCAACTCAGCCGAAGTAGTTTTCAGTTTAGAAGCGCGCGGTACGCTCAGCTGATAACAGGTGTCTTATCGTGCATGGCGCTCACTTTCCCTTGCAAGTAATGCGACAGTGTCAAGTGGTGTGTGTGACTTGTGTTGGATTGTCCTGAGGATGGCTTGTGACCTAGTTGCACTCTTGAAAAGTTGTGAGCTGGTTAGTAGGATTTTATAATAATTTTCATCATTTTTCTAAAATAAAGTTTCATAAATTTTTTAGTTGTTTCCTTTTGATAGAATTTCTTGGATTTGATAGACGACATCTGTGATCCAAGGATATTGATAGTGTCATGATAGCAAGTCCTGATAGTGTTATACTCAGTAATAATATTCTTTCCTATTATTTATATTCTCAATATTTATTTAATTCATCGAAAAAACAATAAAAGGAAAGAAAAAACAGGGGTTAGTCCAAAACTTCTTTAATTCCGATTTTGATTAAAATGATAAAAAATTGTTCTCACTTGATGCTATTTTTATTAAGGAAGAAAACACTTGAATGTTTCCAATGATCATTCTATGTTAAAAACAGATAGGTTTGTTATAGGAGTTGATGCAATCTTTTAGGTATGATAGGAGAATCCTCCGATCGAAGGATATTGGAGGAGCCCCTCTCAATTTCATGTTCTAAGTTGTTCATTATTATATTATCCAAATAATAATTTGATGCTGTAGGAAATTTTTTAAATATTTCTATTCATCATCCTACTATACGTTTTAGATAGGCCTATATTATCTGTTTCCACTTGGTGCTTTTAATACCTTACTTGAATTCGATAGTAGTAGACTTTTATTGAATATTGTACTTACAAAAACTCAATATTACCATCAGCATTGATATTTCAATGTACCGTGCATCAGGTTTCATGGGGTTTGTTTTCACTCGCTAATATTTTTATACTTGGGTTTTGCTCTTGGGTTTAATTACCGTACCGAATTATTCTTCTCTCAAATATTTTATTCAACTTCTATTATGTTCCGATATTATTTTGGATATATGCTGCCGTAATTTTAGATTTTGATTGATTTATTCTCAATTTAAACTTAAAAATGTTCGCTTCAAAGTTGGGATCTACTACTGTACCCTTCATGGACCACTTGCTTTTCTACTATTCTCTATTCTTTCTTTACAATTGCGACTTGGTTTCCAAGTATTTTAAGCAAAGGATGAATGAGTGATGATGATGATGGTTTAAGATGTAGGTTATATATGTCTATATCCACAATGTCCACTTTCACTTAAAGTCCAACACGCCTATGCTGCACATGTTAAATTATCAGTTTTCAGGTACCAATATCTTGAAAACTAATGGAGTCAGGGCTCTGAATTTTCGCACACTTGTACATGACTATAATACCAATCTACTGAACTAGAATCAAGTCATTACATTCAATATTTCAGAAATTATGATTTTTTTATTTGAACCAATTTTTTTATCGAAAAAATATTCAATTTTATTTTTTTCTTGGACAAATGTTATCCAATCCTTTCAATTCTAGTACTGGAATAAGATATCAATCATATCAACATGCTGAAATCGCTAAAAACAAAAAGTGAACATAAAATGGAATAGAAAAAGTAATGATGGACCACTCACATCAAAATGCTCCAGAAGAGTAATCTGGATCATCTCCTTCCTCTAGAGATAGTTTTCTCCTTCTTCTCCTCACTCTTGCCTCCTTGGTAGCCTCCATTGCTGCACGTTCTGCCTTCCGCAACCGGGCCATGTCTGCATTCTTCAGAGCTTCTTGGGTGTTGACTCCAATATCAGCAATGCCCAATTTCTTCAAAACCTCTATTCTCCCCATGTTCCCATTGTTGAAGGTGATCACTGAATCATAAACCCCAAGTCTCCCAACAAAAACATTTTTTGGGACCCTACTCCACACAACATTATTAAAACTTTCATTTACATTTAGGCATCTCCAGAAGAGTAGGTGTGACAGGTCTTTGAAAATTGGTCTTATTGCCTCCATCACAGCCTTTGGGATAGGCCTATGTTTATATATTTTATTCTCAGCCTCTGCCTTGCGAAATTTACACCATGTCTCTGGTGGTGGAGGGCATAGAAAATGCTTTGGCTCTTCATCTGTAGAGATGCTGTGGTGATATATAGCCCAAACAGCCTTCCTCATATCATCTACACTTTGTAATAGCCTTCCCATAATACCCTGCAGCTTGTCAATAACCACATCTGTTAGTCTACCAGCTCCTTTTATTGGCTTTCCATCTGAAAGTTTACTACCACCCAACTTTTTTTCAAATTCCTCAGTCTGCAGCCCATACGTTTCTTCACATGCCCTATACATTCAAGTTTATTCACAACTATATCCCCATATGGTTTACTTTCTGAGACTGCATTGAAGGCCTTGGAGTCTCCATCTCCAAGGAACTTTACATATCTAACACCTCGCTTTGTGATAGACCTCTTACATACATTCACTGCAGCAATAGTCTCCATGCCCCCACTTGTCCCTTCATAGTTTTTGAGCAGTTTGCTTCGTGGACGATTTCTTTATCTGCCTGCCCTTTCACTCTCTCACATCCACTGCAATATTTTGTAAGCACCTCGACATCAATCACTTTTCCAGTGTCTACACTGGTAACAGTGCAGACAGAATTTTGACACAAACCCTCTCTTCTGCCACGACCCATCAAAGGCTATGGGAATATCTGAAGGAATTTCCTCTTCATTATTTTCTTCAATAGCCTCTTCAGTAGCCTTCTTCATTGATTCTTCTGCTACCTCATGTGCAGCATCTCTGACTATATTTGTATATTTATTTACACTTGTGCTTGGTTGAGGCAGGTTCATAAGACCACAGAACAATTTTCCTGCTTCAGGACCTTTCCCTATACATCTAAGTCCATAAAAATCTACAGTTCACTTCAAACACATTATTATCTGTACACATATTTGAAGACCAAAACTCAAAAGAATATTTACAACTATCACTAGAACATTTCAACAGTAACTTACAAGCTAGTCCATTGTAGGAGTCTTCATCAAGAAATAGTTCACTGCCACACTCTTTACAAACACAAAACTTGGAAATAATTGAAGATATAATGTCAAAAGAGATGATCAAGTTTTTACTTGAAGTATTCAAAGAGTCAAACTGTTCAAAACTATCAGAAATTTTTTCTTTGAAGCACTTGTCACTATCACAGGTGGTGCATTGTTTGGGCCAGCTTCACTGTCCTGACTTTTTCACTGCTCACTGAAGCATTATCACTGGATTTCTTGGTGTATCTGTTGCCTTTGAAAGTTCTTTTAGAACTCCAGCTTTTTTGTCGTGGCATATTTTGTTTTGTAAAAAGAAACTAATACCAAGAAAAATTGAAAAAATTGAATCGCCTAATCACAAACTTCACAGTTCAGATGTAAACAAACAACATTTCACTAAAAATCATTCAACAGATGATCACAGAAAAATTCAGTGGTGCCAACATGAATAAACTAAGTGATACAAGATTATTGAGATGAAGGAATTTCAATAAATTTATTGTAATCAGAGCGCAAATCATACCATGACATGTGTGCCAAATTATTCGAATATCGTGGAGCAAAAATACTCATGCAGAACATTTTTAAAAACGCAATAGAATCGTTTCCAGTTGTCGTAGCAACGTAATTCAGGCACCATTGAAAAGCGCACATTTCAAACTACAAGATGAGCCAAAAAACCAAAAATTGATATTTTTTGCAATTTTTTCGTTGGACTCCCTTAAAATCATAATTTCTTCTAGTATGATATTCAAATACCTTTCATTGTTTTGAAGGTGTATTCGTTTTTATTATTGTAAATTAATGATTCGATTTGGAAATACTATATACCTTTATAGTTTTATTATATTCTCAAGTACATTAGCTCATATGGCCTATTAGTTCAGCCTATGAGCACATGTGGGCTTCGCCCTCATGAAAACAAAAAACGAAAAAATTAAACAGATTGATCATTTTCGATTAGTAATTCTTTTTCAAACAGGAGGGGTTTTTATTGTATTTGAATTCCAACGAGCTACTCACTATAATTTGAAGTAATTCAAGCCTTATTATTTTTTCATTACAATCCAACTATAATGTACCTTTTACTCTACCCACTGTTTCTTGTAAAGTAGTGATCTTAAATTTCTCCACAAAGTCTCTATTGAAGACTAATAACTTTCTTATTTCAAGAGTGAGATTATTGATCTTAAAAGAGCAATAGAATTATGTATAAATATTCTGACAGTGAATTAATTAAGTTCAGGGCAGGGCAGGCTCAAATTCAAGGGTTAGTTATTGGATAATTATTATTGCTACATTGCAACCACCACTTTTCAAAACCATATCAGCCGCCACTGTGAACTTCAATATTCTAAATTACTCTTCTCACTTATAGAGACTGTATATTCATCTCTACAGGCAATTGCTATTGTAAAAGATTGTAGAGAGTTGCTTCATCTCTATATATTATGAGTTGAAAGTTAAATTAATTAATGCATCATTATCAATTATTATTTAGTTTGAATACAATCAATTCAACACTTGCATTAAATCAGAATACCGTACTTATTCTTTCCAGCTTAGCCTATCAGTAGATTTACAAATTTTTAAAGCAAATAATAACTACAGTACCTACCTTGAAAATTAAGTAAACAAAAACTGTTTTTAATAATTCCGTAAACGTATCAAGGTTTTTGAGATGTAATACAAGATATTGTCCTGAATGAGAAGAAACTACAAATAACATACTCTAGAATAGCTTATAATATTAATATGTGACTCAGGCGAATGTAATCAGATAATGCAAATTTCTAATATTTTTTTGTGTCAACCTCCAACATAAAAAACATCAACTGACCACATTGCGCAATAAGTAACAAGTCCATGTAGTACTATATTATGTAGTAACTAAATGTAGTAGTAGGTCATCTTTCTGATACATCAACGGAAGTCCTATAGAGCTTGGAATGTCCTTAATATTAATTTACATGAAAAAACCATAACTGTGTTTCTGGTTAATTATTACAATATATTAATTTCAGAAGAGACTCACTGAAATACAGAAATACACAGTATACAGAAAGAACATTCTAATTTGTTAGAAAAGAGCAATATTGATTTACATAGTTTTTTTTGAATAATTTTCAAACAGGTACAAAAAACACCCTTGGTAGACCCTGTGCCAGGCGTGACCAGTAGCTATAGTATACATAAATATACATTCCCATTCCATAGAGGAAATAAAAGTTACTCACTAGCATATTGGTGATTTAAAGCCACGAGAGCATTAAAAGTTGCTAAAAAAATTGAATATTGAAGCTCGAACAATGGAAATATGAATTAAAGGTCTAACTAGTAAATATAGGTAACATTATTATACCACTAAATTATAATAAATATAAGAATAGCTTAGCAGTTTTTGGGACAGATATGGAGTCGTAATAATGATGTTCCACCTCATCAAATCTGACCAGAGACTAATTATATTGTAATTGCATGATTGCATCCTGTGAGCTAGACAACAAAATAAAGAAATTATGATAACCTTGAACCACCGATCGTTCTCACAATATCATAAAAATAACAAGTACTGAAACCTCTCCTCTTCATTTCAGAATTTAATTTCAAGTCAAGAACCATTCACTTCCATGTTTTTATCACAAAATAGAGGATTTATCAAGTGCGTGTTCACCAATTAGCCTACCTTGGTTCCATATCATACCAATTTTTTCTTCCAATAGGCAATCTGCTCTAAACAGAGAATGTGAACCTGACTGAGAATGAGAATTTTCACCTAAATTGGAATAGTAAAAGTTTTTGGCAAAAGCCTCTTTTCAATTCCTTTAATTGAATTTTTAATCAAATTGAATAAATAAATGTATACTCAGTCTTTGTACAGTCTCAGTCTCTGATACTGTATAGGCCTACTTATCAGTCTGCTCTGTATCTATAAAACCAAAAATAGAAACTTGAATTGTTTTTATAGAGCATGGTAATAAATTTTGGTTGGGAACAAAACAATGTGGTTTTTCAATCATGAATAAATAATTTTAGAGTTGCAGTAAAAACGCCACCTTCATTATTGAGCTATAATAAATCTTTGTTACCTAATAAATAATATTTTCCTCACTAGCTGTCAAGATACAAATCACCTAATACTAGGTGAATATGCATGACGTAATAAAGTACGTTTCTCCTCTCGTGATGAAAAATAATACAAAACAAATTAATCTGTTGACATAAAAAATTCACCTCAATTATTGAACTATAAAGAGACACAACACACCTTTAGTATTATAAAAGCCAAAAGCTATCAATTGAAATCCATCACCTGTCAGATGTTCTGAACACTGGCAATTAATCAAAATCTAATTAAACGCAATTGTGCTGCACCCTAAATTCCAGCATAAAAAACTGATTTTTTTATATAAAAACAGGATGGAAATGTTGATACACATATCAGATCAGTAGATCAAACTCAACATTTTATTTGTAGTCTCGTATAGCTTTCATGAACTATAACTTACTCATAAATGTTTAATATTAGGCCTATAACAATGCAAAAATACATTAACTCTAAATCAATAAATTCTGCGTTTTTCTCTATTTGCTCTACAACATATAATACATTACTTCTTCCGGACAGAGGTTGCCATTCATCAGGTGATTATTGGCTACATAACAAACAAAACCTTGACTCAAGTTGATGTAGAACAAAAATAAATAGAAGAATGCATTCATGTTTTGAAGTAAAACTACGTGACCAACTTATAACAGAGAGGACTCCTTTTGATTTAAGCGGCCCTGTCCGATGAATTGTGTGCGAAAGAGAAGAAAAGAGAGAGAATGAGATAAAAAGAAACAGAAGTCCGTCAAAGAGAAACAGCTGATATGACCTTGACGATGATTGTAGATAGCATTCAAATTGTGGGAATATTTCTTCTCGTTATTCTTCTCGTTCCCCGAAAGGTACTTTCATGTGTTGTCGATGCTATTAATGCTTGAATGAGTCACCTTTTTTATTATTATATCACTCATAGAGGGTATTTGTCATGTAACTGCTTCAATATAGGGGAAGATAGGGAGGGTTGACCATAGGGGAGCCTTGACCCACAGCTGGTTTTAAAAAGCCCGCTTGTATATTCAGTTGGCTTTGCCCTTGGCAAAGACCTTCTAGAACATCTGTGTGAATAAGCTATTCATTTGGCATTGGACTGTTTATACAGAGATCTGAAGTGTGATTGAATTTTTTCTACACAAGTTTTCAAGTTTTTGAGTTTTTACCTCTAAGGAGACAGGTGAGTTCAATAGACTTATTTCCAAAAACGTATTTTTCCACTGTATTAATGATAATTCTAGCTATCTTCTAGTATAAGAATAATTCAGAAATCATAACTGCTACATATTTTAGGTTAAGTTCTATTGCAGTTCGTCATATAGGGAGGCTTGACCCATCACTTGTAGGGAGGGTTGACCCAGTCAATATTGATGTTATTGGCTGGTCAACTACAAATAACTCTTCGATTATTTTCAGAATGCCTTTCAAATGGAAGGAGGGGGCTAATCCAAGGAAGAAAATAGACCCAGATAAAATGAAGAATGCAATCGAGACTTTAATTGAAACTGGTAGAAGTGTAAGGTCAGTAGCAGAGGAATTTGGTATTGACAGGAAAACATTGGGCAGATATCGTGATAAGATTGAGAAAGGGATAGAGACTACTTTCACTCCCAATTATAATACCAGTCAAATTTTTTCGGATGAAGAGGAGGAAGATTTGAAAAACTATTTAATTTTTTCTGCAAAGCTAAATTATGGGTTAGGTTCCAAGGAAATGCGCAAATTTGCCTATGAATATGCAATGTCTAGGGGGAAAAAAATTCCAGAGAATTGGGAAAAAAATAAGTCTGCAAGCTATGATTGGCAGATGGGTTTCATGAGCCGACAAACTGAGTTGTCCCTGAGAAATCCGCAAGCAACTAGTTTAGCCAGGGGAACTGCATTTAATGAGACCACTGTAAGTGAATTTTTCAGTAATTTGAGGAGTGTCTATGTGGAACATAAGTTTGATCCAGATTCAGTGTACAATATTGACGAGACTGGACTTACAACTGTTCATCGGCCTGGAAAAATAATTGCAGCTAAAGGGCAGAAGCAAGTATCAAAAGTGACATCTGCTGAAAGAGGAACTCTTATCACTGTCTGCTGTGCAGTGAGTGCAGTGGGCAACGCAGTCCCTCCTTTCTTTGTGTACCCACGGAAAAGAGTGAATGACCGAATGACCCAAGGAGCTCCTCCAGGCTCTTGTGCTGTTGGTGGCGAGTCAGGGTGGATGACTACTGATTCATTCAATGCTTACCTCGATCACTTTATAAAAAATGTAAAATGCTCACATACAAATCCAGTCCTGGTGGTCCTCGACAACCACGAGTCTCATATAAGTCCCATTGGATTACAAAAATGCAAGGACAATGGAATAACGCTTGTTTCACTGCCTCCACACACCAGCCACAAGTTGCAACCTCTTGATAGGTCAGTTTTTGGTCCTTTCAAGGCTGCCTACAATCGAGCTGCTGAAGATTTCATGACCACCAATCCTGGGAAAACTATTGACATCTATACAATTCCAAATCTAGTTGGTACTGCCTTCCCACGAGCATTTACCCCTACTAACATTTCAAGTGGATTCAGGTGCACTGGCATATGGCCTTTTGATTCAAACATATTCGATTCAAGTGAATTCCTCTCATCTTCTGTTACTGACCGTCCAAATCCAGTTTTGAGTCAACCATCAACTTCATCAAACACAAGACAGTCCTCTCCAGCTCCATCTGCCTTGGCCTCTAGACAGTCACCAGAGATAAGCGCATCTTCTACAGTCCTGTGCATCCCAAAATGTGCTGGCATCTCTCCACAAGATGTTCGTCCATTCCCAAAAGCTCAGGAACGAAAAAAAAATCACAATCGACAAAGAGTCAAAAGTAGAATTCTCACTAGTACTCCAGTCAAGGAATCAATCACCAATGAATATGAAGAACGACGTAAGAAGAGAATTGCAACAAAAAACCTTTTTAGTAAAAAATTAGTGAAAAAACAGAAAAAAATTGAAACTGTGGCAGTGCAACAAATTCAAGAACCTGTTGAAGAAGTTCCAGTTGCATTGCAACAAAATTTCAATTTTGAAACCTGGGGAGATTCACAATTCAATTGCGAAGACTTTGTTATGGTACGTTTTGTAACAAAAACCACTCTCATCCATTACATTGGCAAAGTTTTAGAAGTTAATCAGGATGAGGATGAGTGTAAAATTAGTTTTATGCGGCGCTACAGAGCGAATTCAGATTATTTTGTTTTTCCAAATGTTGAAGATGTGAGTTTTGTTCAAATGCAAGACTTGATAAAACTTCCAAATCCGTTGACAGTGAAGGGTTCAGAAAGAATATCTTCAAAAATTTACTTCAATTTAGATTTTTCAAAAATGAATTTGCGCTGATTTTTTTCCAGAAATGACTGTTGAATAATGCTTCTAATTTGAATTTTTACAATTTGTGAATTATTTTTTTTAATACATTTATACCATATATTATAACCTCAATAAATAAAAAAACTATTATTGCTTTGATTTATACTAGAAATCCTTTCTTTTTCCCAAATAATGTGAATAATTATCACCCTGGGTCAAACCTCCCAGACTTGGGTCAAGCCTCCCATACGGTGGGTCAAACCTCCCTGATGTGGGGAGGATTGACCCATAAAACACAGCTCTCATTAATATTTATTTAAAGTTAACTGGAGTTTTGGTAAGTAATTATGACAATGCAATAGTATACCTAAAGTACTAAGGCATGTATTCCATGCCTTATAAAGGCTATAAAATAATGCAGTTGGAAGAAAATTGAGAAATAATGAAAAATGGGTCTATCTTCCCCTACTAAGAGTTATTTGATTAAATCCTTGACAGTGCCGAAAATGTAGTAGATACGGAAGGAGTTGGGCGGATGATCTCAAAATTCATGATCTTGTTCTTGACCACGAACTGAAGAACACAGTGGTTTCCATGGAAATTGGCTCTTCATCATTATTTTAAAATAATTAGATTGGTTTAAACTTGTTTTGAAATTCTGCAGACTTTTGCAGACTTGATGTCTAGTCCACTGGCGGCTCGTTCCGTACTCACGAAACAGGTGAAGTGCCCATATCTTTTACTGTACAGTGCTTCACCTGTTTCGTGGGCACGAGCCGCCAGTGGTCTAGTCCAGTGAAATCGGACGACCCAAGTAAAGACCCAATCATGATTCATCATTAATCATCAGCTTACTTGATTATTGATGAATCATTATATTATAATTGTGCACAGAAAATAGGTTTTCCATTATCCTACTCGAAACCTTGATTTGAATTCATTGACCGATGCTTCCGACGCTTTACGCTTATCTTCTAATTCTTTCAAAATATATTTTTGAAACTTCCTCTAATATAATGCTTCTTATTCTATTCCATTCAACGATTCTGATTCAAATACAGCAAGGAACCAGGAACAAACCACTTGAAATCAAGGAAGAAAAGAAACGCTAGCGTATGGACAGTTTTAACTTTTCCAGTTTGGCCAAAATAGTCATTTAGGTCAAGCTCATATTCTAAATTGACACTAACAGCCATTGATACAGTAGAAAAAACACTAACATTCACTTTAATTCGGCAATAAACATTGCTAAGGCGAAAATATCAGGCTAATTAAACACAGGCCCACAATGTCATTTCACGTTGAAGTTATCAGTCAACTAATTACCTACCTACTTTTTTATCAATCGATAAAAAAGCGTCCACAAACCAAATAATAATTGTTCAACGTGAATTCCGCTTTAAAATTTAATGACCGTTTCCTTGTAATGATCAATTCTACAGATGGATGGTTGAACTCCAAAATAATAAGATGATTTTGTGTTGGTAGGCTATATGAAATATTAATGTTACCGTATTCATTGAGTTATTGAAAAGTCCAAAATTTCTTAAATGTGCCCGTTTACTCATAAAGATCAGTGCATGAATGTTCTATAGATGAAAGATTAGATTCCGGGGTATTTCAATTGGATGATATTTTATAGTGCTATATCGAATATTAATGTTATTCATCGAGTTATTGTTATAGATATAGAAAGTAAAACATATTTCAATTAATTGATTTTTGGTTTAGCGGTCCCTGGAATCAGAATTCCATCAATCACAATGTGAACTCAATTCTGTTCTTGACAACGGTTTCCGTAGAATGTAATCTATGTGTTTCACATGAAAATAATTCCAAAGTTCTGATATGAAGAGAGAGTACTTTATTCAACTCTTATTTATATCCAACTCATAAAAACCCGAATTTCCATAAAACGTTTCAAAATGAAAAAAAACTGAACTCAACATTGCCACAAAATATGAAATTGAAAATGCTGAATTTGGCCAAGTTGAACCGTAAACTGCAACATCCTGTCATATCTAAGTGGACTTGAAGATAAATCTTGTAAATAAAGTAGTTTTAAATTCAAATTGAAAACTTGTAACACATAAAACCCAATAATTACCATAAAAACCAATCTGCATTCTCCACTCTGTTAATTCTTAGCATAGCGTACGTAATTTGGATTTGTATTTATTTTTCAATGTGGATAAAGTCAATTTGAAATTAAAAGTTTATAACCCATGAACCTTTAGGCTGAGGCCGCACTGCCGGTGGGTAGAGCCTGGAGGGTGGAGGGTAGTTGGTAAATTTATAGAACATACACACCATACACAGTAATACATCGTATGAATGGTATGACGTCATTCTGTTTTTTGAGGTTATGTTGTCCATATTTAAGAATTTCAAGATGGCGGCTGAACACATACCATTCATAAGATGTATTACTGTGGATGGTGTGTATGTTCTATAGATTTAGTAACTACCCTCCACCCTCCAGGCTCTACCCACCGGCAGTGCGGCCTCAGCCTTAGAGAAAGTAATTCCTTACATAAGCTTATTTGTATATTGTTATCGATTCATTTTGCTGTTTAACCTCTCTCTACATTGTATATATTATTATTGTAATGCTTTTCTGAGGAATAAGAAGAATAAATAAAATAAAACAACAATTATTTTCCAGCTCCTCTGCCTGATACTCTTCGCCTACAGAGTGTGGACAGAATGGGAAACGCTGCAGGTTTTCTACGCCCTGGAAAAGCAGTCCCGAGAATGGCCTCTTGCCAACAACTTCGTCCGCGACAGGAGGAATGCCATTTTCACTGAAACAACACTGGGCGCCTACACACTCGTCTGTGCTGGACTTCTCATTGGTCATGTGACCGGCGAATTGAATAACGCAAGGATAACAGTGAGTTATTGGTACAATTGTTTCTTTTTTAATACAGATGATGTCTACTTAAGATTAATGTTTGAGCGTGAGTAAAGGATTGAATGTCAGGCTGATTGATGAAATGATAAAACAATCATGCCTAGCGGGATTCGAACCCAAGACCAGGTAGTGCTAGCAGGCTGCAAGCTAAAAGCCGCAGACCAATAGGTGAACATGGTGGTTTGAATGTATTAGCATCCATTATTGGAATTGGTTAATTTTTGTGACTAACAGTGGAGTTATCTGTAATGTGATTGAAGAATAGAACAACGCCAGGATAACAGCGAGTTATTGAGAAAATTGTCTCTTTTGTTTTTACTGTTAAACAAACAATAGTTTAGTAGCTGGCTAATTCAAAAAATATGAAACCTGATAGGTTTTGATAGGACGAAAGAGATAACCCTTAATGAATATAGCCCTCATCATCTCTTCATATCTTTTGATAAAATCAATTTTTTTTCTTGTAATGTCTTGAAAAAATAAATAAACAAATAGATTTAATGGAATTCTGCTATACATCAACATGCTTTTTCAAGTTTTTCTCATGGAGTAGCAATCGTAACTCACATAATATTACTAATAGTCTGTCCATGCAAAAGAAGGCATATTCTGGGAAGATGGGAAAATGACTCCAGCTTGGTCAACAATTACAAGAAGTTCTCAAATTGTAGATCAGAAATTTTCCACAATTTGAAACCAGAATTATAATTTTTGAACTAATATTTACTGAGGTCGAGTCATTTTTCCATTTTGCAAAAATATCTTCTTTGCTTGGACAGAGGATATGTATGCTGGAGTTACTGCTTGTATAGAAGGAAAATTTCATGATTGAGAAAAATTCAAGCTCTCCGAGGAAAATTTGTACGACTCAATTCTTCATTATTATTATAGCTCATAGTTTATGATGCAATAAATGTTTCATGATCAAATTCATCACACGTTATCTGGTTAGCACCTAGATGTTTCCTAGCGTGGGAAAATTCACTCATTTTATTATAAAGAAGCTCAAGGAGTAGATCAAGGTCATGCGGTAATAATAATTTCCTTTCATAAGTGAAGTGTGATGATGAATCTTCAAGTACCGACTTAATAATAAAATGATTATAGTTTTATTGTCCTGATTATTCTATCAATTCTTCTTTAAACGGTTTGATCTTGATCGTCAATTTCTCAATTGCATCGAAGCTTATGCAATAAGAGACATTCAACAGATACATTTTTACGTTTATATCACTTTGATATTTGTTTTCCCGCATTCATAACAAGCTGAAATCACGTGGAAGTATTATTGGATATATTAATATATCCTTTTTCCAATTATTCTTTATTCAAACACATGCTCATCGATTAATAAATTCTTCGCATTCTTGTGAAATGTCTATGGCATCCTCCTCTTGTAAGTGAATAAATGATACGTTATTTAATCTGTCTAAATTTCTCACTCTTCGCGTTCTTGTGGAAAATCTATGGTGTTTTCCTCTTGTAAAAGGATAAATAATTGATATTTCATAAATTGTATTAGATTCTAATCTGTCCAAATTTCTCACACTCCAATGAAAAATTATCTTATTGGAAGTTTGAGCACTGGCAATATAGAAAATTATTCTATCTTATATCCCAAATATCCATTCTTATCCACTAATAGATTGATAATGATTGAAAAAAATCACTTTGAGAGTTCGAGCGCTGATAATATAGAAAATTATACAGTTGTATGTTGTACTGTAGGCCTACATCCATTTCTTCTATTAATAACTCTGAATGATTAAAAAACACTTTTCATTGTAGAACAAGGAGGTTACACTGGATGTAGGTAAGGACATTGTAGAATTAAGTCAATATTGATCAGACTGACTGAAGAGAACACCCGATCGAAACGATCGTCACTACATAATGTAGTGAGTTAATTCTACTTTAAAAAGTGTTTTTTCAAATCCTTACAAAATTATTCAATTTTTTGGGAATCATATTGCTCTAAAAATTCTCAAATCGAATACCGTAAATAATTTTTATGTTAGTGGTTTAGAAAAAACTCAATCCCAAATTCTTGTGGGCAAATATGTGTCTAAATTCCAAAACTCATTCACTTTATCATTGAATAAGTTTAATGCCGGGTTTTTCCAAGCACACTCAAAGTTGAGGGACCCTCAAAAAGCTGACATTTTCTATGATAAGTATAGGAAATGTAGTAAAGTGTAGTAAACTTGAGGGCCCCTCAAATTTGAGTGAGCTTGGAAAAACCGTGCATAAAAGTCATAGAAACTTTATAGTAATTATTACATATGAAATCTTCGATTGTTCAGTAGGCTATATCTTTTGAATAATCCAAGTCAATAATTTCATAATATTACCATTTAAATTTGATTACCGTAATGACTGAATTTCTAGTGTATTACTTAAAAATCTATTAATGTGTTTCAGGAGAGTTTTCTACTAGTACTTGGTACATTGCTGTTTCTATTGATCGGAGGCATATTTCTCACCAACGTAGACGATGTACCCTACCAGTTGGTTAGCAACAACATCATCCTCGGAGTCCTTGCAATACTAACTGCCATCCTATTCCTGCTCGACATTGGATTGCATAGAAAACAGGCTGGAGATCAACAACAAAATTTTAAGAAACCACCAGCAAAACTACAGAAGCCAATGGTGAGTGCACCCAAAGCTCCCGCAGAAAAAAGCACGGCTCCAACAGCTGAGAAAATCGACGAAGTTGACAACAAAAACAAACAGAAGAAGAGTGTGATGGGAGAATTGAGATCTTCATTGAAGAAAAGAAGCGAAAGAAGTGGGAATAGCAATGCAGCGACAGAACAAGCGGCCGAATTTCACGAAAGAGAGAGACAACAGAACGAGATGCAGAATAGTAGCAACCGAGATGACACATTGCCTCAGGTAGGTAGAAGAAATATGGAGAATCGAGGATTTTCACCAACTCCTGAACGTCACCAAATCAAATACTCCGAGATAGAACATCGGAGAGAGTTGGACCCTGATGAAATTGAAAAATCATTCCCCAAAGTTGAACGACACTCTAACGGACATTTAAAAAACTCAGAGTATCACCCACGTGATGCAAGATATCACTCTGATGATGAGGAACGTCACAGAAGAAGTACAATGGTTTTAGAGCCACATGATGATAACAGATACAATCGTTATGATTATGAAAGGAATAAAGATTTACCTAGAGGTAATGGGTATTTGAAACAGTATGATGTCTCCAGAAACAATGAAGATCAACAACTGAGAGGTAATGGGTATTTAAAACATGATACATCTAGAAACGAGGATACAAGATTTATTGAAAACTACAGAGAACACGATTTGTCTAAAGAGTATGCAAGACCTTTTGCAAAGGAACGTAGACATTCTATCGATTATGTGCAAAAAGACGAGGAGGCACATAGAGAAATGATGAGAAGAGCTGATAGGATGAGAAGGGATGATGATTATTTTAGAAGATCGGAAAAAGCTCGCAGATCGCATATAGAAAGGATGCCGTACGATGAAGATAGTCCCAGATTTCAAAGACGTCGTGAAGAGTATTCAAGTTACAGGGATAGACCATACAGATTTGACAATGCGGAGGATTTGAGTAAACCTTTGTACCATGAAGGATATCGGTGGGAAGGTTATAGAGGTTATCCTACAAACGACACACAAAATTACAAGGAACGATCTCCTACTGAAAAACAAATGACTAAACGAACATCCCAGGACGAGAACGATTCAGCAATGCCTCCTAAACATACGGTAGAGGTAGAGATGGATGACCATTTTTATAAACCCAAGGAACTGCATCCACCAGTGGAAGGAAGAAGGCCGAACGAGGGAGATAAAAGATTTGAAGGTGATCCCAACCTCCAAGTATCGAAAGTAACAAGTACAAAAAACGGCAATCACACTGGGAGCTCTGATGATGGAGACTTGATACCGCAGATTCCCAGTGTTTCTTTCCTGCTCTCCGAGAGAGGGCGCAAAGTGATGCCTAGTCTGTCATCGTCTCCTGTCGAGAGAGTTTCAACGCCGAAATACTATTTTGCGGATCCTTCCTCTCCAGGTTATGTAAAGCAGCAGGCCTCCAATTGGCCGGCAGCTAGCCCAGTTGCAGGCAAGCCTGGAGGTCATTCTCCAACTTGATACTGCATTTAAATCTAATCAAATATTATTTAGTTTAAGCATTTAATCAAAAACTCAATTGTCTTCATTTTTTATTCGAGGAGAATTCACTGGCAGCACGTACCCACAAAACACGTGAAGTGCCCGTATCTTTTACTATACAGCACTTCAACTGTTTCGTGGGCACGAGCCGCTAGTGGAAGAATTATTAATGAACGCGGTTCAATTATTTAATAACTTCTAGCTCGATAACGATCAAGTTACTATAAGCAAAGTTTGATTCAAGATGGTATTATCTGGTCGAGCCAAGAAGACATTCTGGCAAAATGGCAGAATGAATTCAGCTCCATAAATATTGGATCAAAAATTATAAATTTGGTGTCAAATTGTAGTAAAAATTCTGCTCTCAAAAATGTATAATTTTGGAACCAATATTGACTGAGCTGAAGTCATTTTCCCATCTTGCCAGAATGTGTTCTTTCCTCGACCAGACTAAAGCAGATGATCAGATTCTCAATCGCTGCTCATGGAATTGGTAACATTGTTGATGGCTGCTAATAAAAGTTACAAACAATAGCGATTTTATAAGAATGTGGAGTAGATGGATGACAGAATGTGATTTTAATTAGGGAACATCACAGTTGAAGATTATTGTAGATTATTGTTATTGTTTTATAAGTTATTTAGATAATTTAGTTAAGAGGAAACATTATTATAAGCAATAGGGCCTAGCCTTAATACAGCAATATTTATTAAGTAAATGAAAAATATGATAAGACAATAATAATTATAATAATAGTATTTTGTAATTATTTTTATTCAAGTATTAAATAGCCTACATTTATTATTTGCAGACACCTTATACCTTGATATTGTTTAAAACATTACATTTTGATGGAATTAATATTGAATGTTTTTGAAAAGCTATTGAATTTTTATAATAAATCTGGCCATAAGTTCAATTGAATGAACTAAAGCAAGACATTCAATTTTTTAAAGTGTTTCTCAAATCGAATAGCTGAAGCATATAATATCAAAATACTTGATTTTTCAAGTAACCAAACCATGGTCATATCTATATTATTATTCCAGATAGATTACTGTAGCATAAATTTTATTATTTCAATGTACATTCCTAATCTTACGTTAACATATTGTATAGAATCAGAGCTATCACAGCTTACTATTCGAAAAATCATACTAATATGGTAACTTCTGTAGATTATTGTAACTTTAGAAGATTAAATAATTTTCTATTCTATATAAAACCATACATTTCACTTGAGAGCAACATGAAGAAAATGTTCGCCAGTAAAATTAATCTGAAAGAAAACGTATTTATAGATGACATAATCTATTTCATAACTATGAAAAATGTTCATCAACAGCACAATTGAAATTGATTCATCATAATTATTATAATACTTTGTACCGAGTGTAAATAAATTATTATTCAAAATATTTTGATATTCCTAATTATCCAATTTCTTCTCAGCATAATACAGTATAACCACTCATTATTATTATTATTTCAATTATAATTCTCAATCAACAATCAGTACCTGTTTCAACTATTCTCACCTAATATTATTAGAACTAATGATAAGTGGCACAGTATTTCAACATCTTATATAAAGGATATTGAAAGATTCAAGTCTAGAATTATCAACAGAATAATGTGCTTTGATTTCTGCAATGAGATTGTGAGAAATAAAAGACTATTAGAACAGAAATGAACTCTTCCCATGTAAGTTCACACAAATCGAACCGATTGTAAAGTCTACGGCTACGCACTGACGATTCCAGTTATAATTAAATCGGATTTTCCTACTAGCAAAGTCTTTTGTGGTTCTGAGTGACGAGCATGATTTACATTAGCTCTCACAATTACTCAAGACTCGAATTAAAGTAATTGGGCATGATGAAGGAGTAGGAGGTCTACAGAAAAAGATTATCTTTGAAAGGATTACTAATTACACACCCAAATATTTTCACCATTTTATACGTCAGATGTAAAAGAGTCATACAATGTAGCAGAAATGAGTTGAATAACACCAATTTCCAAGTCTGAATCCTGGTGCAACGAACGATTGAGGAAAACTCATAACAATTTCGATTTACAAAACTTTGTAACTTATATCATCCTCATATTTAATGATAAATAACATTATTTCAAGTTTTCTGGTTATTGGAATTATTACTTCAATAATTTGAAGTTAATAAATAAAATGAAATAGGAAGACATTTCTTTCAACCTTAAACAATAAATCTTTCAATCTCTATAGTCGGTCCCAGAAAAGAAGAGCCTCTGGCAAGATGGGGAAATGACTCCAGCTTGGTCAATATTTGTTCAAGAATTATAAATGTGGTCTCATTAGTAGATCGAATTCTTTCCTACAATTTGCGATTAATTCGATATCTTTTGAACTGATATTGACCGAGCTGGAGTCATTTTCCCATCTTGCCAGAGGATCTTCTTTGCTTGGACAGACTATAGCTAGGTCTATCCATCTAGTCTAGTTCAAGAGAAAGAATAATTCGGATATTTTCAATAGGGAAGAGAGAACACTAGTTTCAACAGTGAACTACACAGAATTTAGCTATGTCTTGATGATGTTTTTGAAATCAAAAGAAACACAAATGCTTTACACTAGCTGTTAGTAGGTTACATCATGAGACATACAAGGGACAGACGAAATTGGCTATCGTCCTGGCGTCAGCTATACTCGATATAATGCCCTCCTAGACCGCTCGCCGACTGAACTGACAGAGGTAAATATTAGTAATATTTATTCGCCAACCGTCAGTTTTTTGGCGTCTGCTATAAAATAATTAAAAAAATTAAGTTCTTGAAAAAAATTATAGCCTGAAACATCAACCAAGTAGGCCTACTAAAATAGAAAACCGATATTTTTTAATAAAATCCCAGATTTTCTTTGAACGGTTACCGTATTAGAACTAAGTGTGCGATAATTTTTTAGATGGAATCCATAATGAAGAGGCCTAGCCTACCAGTTAACATAAATTGACTTAATTTAGGAATATCTAAATAAGTCAATTTGAAATTTACACTTCCATCAGAGATGTTGTGGATCTAATCCATAATTTAGGTAAGTGCAAACAAAGGTTGTCAGATCCACAAAGTCTATTTAAAATACCATACTCAAGTTTGAATGCTGAGGGCATGTATGGTATTTTAAATAAACTTTGTGGATCTGACAACCTTTGTTTTCACTTACCTAAATTATGGATAAGATCCACAACATCTCTGATGGAAGTGTAAATTTTAAATTGACTTATTTAGATATTCCACACCTAAATGTAGGCTTCTGTAAAGATGCGGTGATAATATTTTAATAATTAATTCCAATCTCCTATTATAGCTATATGAATACGGCAATATCTAATAATTGTTTCATCAGTGATAAGTTTGAGCATGATGGTTTGAGAATTTAGAAGTTAGATTTATTCAGGTTCATTTTCTATTCAATTAAATCGAGAACGATCAATGAGTGAATTTGAAATCAATAATGAATTTTCGAGACTGTAGGTAAGCAATGTACAATTTTTCATGAGTGTTCAAAAGTTGATAAGCCCAAAGTAGGTTGAAAAGGTCATGTGATGCAGACAATAGATATAAAAGCAGAAGTAGAAAGAGACAAAAATCTAAAGTTCTCAAACCACAAGCATGAGAACAATGTAAGGTTATTCCCAGGACATCCAACAACTATTATCATTTGAACTTCTACTTTTGCTACAATCAAAGCCAGTTTAAATTACAGCCTTGATAAGTTCTCACAAAGATTCTGCTAATTTTTCAACTGTTTAAGTATAATTTCGCAACAAGTGAAAGACTTTTACAAGTTCACCTCAACTTTCCGCTATAATCTGTCCAAGCAAAGAAGACATTCTGGTCTGGCATGATGGGTGAAATGCCTACCAGCTCAGTTCAAGAATTATAAATTTGATCTCAAATTGTAGAAAACATTCTGACCTACAATTTAAGACCAAATGTATAATCTTTGAATCAATATTGACTGAGCTGGAGTTATTTTCCATCTTGCCAGAATGTATTCTTTGCTTGGACAGACTACATTAATAATTCAACGTTTAGTAAGATTTGAATACAGCAATTTTAATTCAAGAAGATAAATAAGTTTCTGATATAGGCTGAGAGGAATAATTGATAATAAATAAAAATGCAATGAATAATAATTCATCAATGATCATATTGAGACTAAATTTCTGTCTAAAAAACACGTTACAATAAACGTAGACGCTAAATAAGCATTATAATAAGAGAAATATTTTTAAATCATCACTTTCGCATTTTAACATATCTTAGCATATTCACATTTTAATATTAGTTTCATTCTCAGTTCAGAATAGTTTCATCAAAGATTTCATAGAATTTAAAATTATTATACAGTAGTGAATGCTTTTATTCCACTTTAGTTTCTCAGACTTCACGACTTTGAATATATTCATAGAAAATCATACCAAGGATGAATTGATAATATTGAAAATTAATGCTTATGAATGAATGAATGGATAATATAACCAATTTCCTTCTTTGAGAGGAAAATGGAAAAATTCTTCCAATATTTTGATTCAATGATTGAGAACTAGAAAATAATCACGCATTGGCGCACTGTGAACATATTGAACATACTATAATAAAAGGAACTTTTGATCATTTTCTAAAAAACTTTTCATCATTTTCTAAAAAACTTTTCATCATTTTCTAAAAAACTTTTCATCATTCTATAAAAAGAACTTTTGTCGCTATGGAGACCAGTGATGTTTATTTCTCAAGTTTATTTGATAAAAAATAACCTCTTTAAAGTTTTGTTGTTTGGAATTTATTTGGAATAAAGTAAAAATTATTGTGAACTGTCTGTGCAACATGGTCAAAATTAATGAATCTCATTGCGAGATTTGTGAAGCTGCTGCTTCCGAAAAACCAATAGTCCTAAAATCAATAATGAAAAACAGAAACAGACAACAAGAGTCGACAACAAATACAGGTTACCTGAGCTATTTTAAAAGCTTCTTTTCATTTTTCAAGAACAACAAAGAAGTTAAGAAGATAATACCACAAAAAATAAATCAACTTCCGAAAAATTTGGCCATCGACCAACCAGTTGAAAAAAGACGTAAAAATGGTAAAAAGGTATGTTTGTTTGCAATTAGAAATAGAATATTTACTATCCTCAATTCTACTCATATATAATAATATTACTCTTATTACTACTAATAAATGAGTAAATTACTCATGTAAGTATATAGTGTCAATTTTTGAACAAAATGAGATATATATAATCGATGAATGAATCTATATTATAAAAAATGGTCATCGATTTTGTTACAAAAATTATACAGAGAATATAAATATTTATTGTTGGAAGATCTTCCTATTTGACATTTGATACGTGTATCTTTTTGCATCTCTCTTTTTAGAAATTGTATCACCGTACGTATGCACATCGCTTTGTAGTTTATTGGGATAGAATATCCAAAAATGAATGTTCTGTTTTGTATGCATTAAAATTATTTCATTGACTGCAAACAGAATACAACGTACTGTAGTGAGAGCCTGATAGAGAATTACTGCAATTATTCAAATAAACAGACAGTTTACCAATGATATTTTAAATGCAATGATTATGTAAATAGTACCAGAGACAATCACAGAACTAATAGTACTTAGTCTAAGATAGTACTTTATTGAATTAATAATAAATTGTACTAATAATGAATTGGATGGCTCATTGGAGAAAGTGATAACGCAGAGGTTCCTAGGTTCGGTTCAATTCTTTACCAGGGAGCATTTTATCACAACATAAAAACGGCCACCCCGTCTTTCGGAGGAGACGATAAGCCGTAGGTCCCGAGTGCCTAAAACGTAGTCGTCATCTCTCATAATCATCATCATCATCATCATCATCATCATCATCATCATCATCATCATCATCATTATCCTCTCATAACCCACGCATAGGCCTTAGAGCCCATGTGGGCATCAACCTCAGAAAAATTCTATTATTATTTGATATATTGTATTGTATTATTCTCTTTTTTGTTGAAATAAGTTAAATTTCCTTTCATTTCTTCCCAGACTGTTTCATTTCGAACGCCAAAGAAGGTGAAAAAGAAACAAGAGCCCCCAATAAGGAATAAAAAGGCAAAAAGCAAACAAAGACCGTCAAACAAGAGAAGAAAAATGAGAACGTGCTGTAGAAGAAGAACAACTAGAAACCTTGATAAAGAAGAAAATAAATATAAAAGAGGATGGATAAGGGAAACAGTACCACCTAGTGATTGTGAAAATAGTGATCATGTTAGTGAAAGTAGTGATAATGATAGTGAACAAAGTAAACACAGTGATAGTGATAGTGAAAGTGATAGGTAGTGAGAATTATAGTTAAGGATAAAATCAAAAAAAACTTTTGAAATAGCCCATGGAACCTGTACTTTTTTGTTAATTCGATTTTGTGATTGTTTTTGTGATAAATTCAGAAATTTTTTATTTTGCTAATTTCATCTATTCATCAATAATCATAGTAATATATTAACGATCAACTTCGCGAAAGCCAATTAAATTTAACCATCATAAAAATAATGCCATTTGACGGAACCAATGCAACAATGTTCTTGTTTAATCTCCCTCAAATAAGTCATTAAATTGGCTTCTTTAACAAACGACTCTTCAACAGCAATACCCTACTGCATTAATTTAAATATGTTCTGAGATTAAAACCCATGCAAGGCAAAAATCTATGCACGCTGAGAATAGAATTAGTAGCCCTGAAGTAGCAAAATAGAGCAGAACATATATTCTGGAACACACCAGACATGATCCATACACTAAGTAAGTTACTCTATACTGCTACTGTCTATGCTGAAATTCTATTTTAGCGCATGTGGAGATTACTCAAATAAAAAATGTCATTTGATTACTCTGGAAGTATAGGCGTTGAAACTCTCATGTACGAGCACTCAAAGTGTGTATAACTTATTAATCACCTGCTTAGAGCAATATTACTATAAACAGTACATGCATCAAACAAAATTAATATTATTTTAATGTGAATGGTGAATGATAAACATGGACCTGCTATTGCCACGCACTCTGAGAAAATATTTTTTTGAAGGAAGTATGGATGATCCACGCACTCTTCTCTTTTAGGGTCTACATCCACTTTCAGTTCTGACAGTTCGGACTGTGACAGTCAAAAATGAAAGTAGATGGGGAAACCGGCAGTCCAAAATAGCTGCAAACCGGCAGTTCGATCTTTGGCCGATGAACTGTGTACAATCGAACTGTCAGTTCGAACTGACAGTGGATGTAGTGTAGACCCTAACTCCATGCTGCAAATTATTTTCTTAGTGCGCGTTAACAATCACATCACTACTATTTGTTCAAGTAATTTTTCCATGAATATGAAAATCAAAATCCCACACTACGGTACTTTCTTCCTCAATTTACTACACAACCCAAATACAGTTCGAGTTCAAATCAGTTAATACAAATTCGAACATCTACCACCATGATTATGACAAGGCCCATTCTAGATGAGCGTCGAAAAAGCGGCGTTTTCGTCGCGTCGGGAACGCGCGTTCGACAGAAACTATTGTGTTAAATGGGCTTGTCTACACGAGCGAGATAAGCGCGCCCATTCAACACAATGGTTTCTGTCGAACGCGCGTTCCCGACACGACGAAAACGCCGCGTTTTCGACGCTCGTCTACAATGGGCCTAAGATAATAAGGTGAAAAAGTGAATTGGTTCCTACTAATAATACTTATCAATAATTTACTAGTGACAAATGATAATTATAGTTGAAAAATGATACCAAGGTTAGGTCATGTTTGCTTGACCACATGTTTGCAGTTTCATAATATCTGCTCAACACTTATCCTCAAAAAATATCCAACCTTTCAAACATAAAGTTAGTGTTTATGAGTTGTAGAAGAGTAGAGAAGGTATAAAACTGCTATAATCTGTCCAAGCAAAGAAGAGCCTCTGGCAAAATGGGAAAATGACTCCAGCTTGGTCAATATTTGTTCGAAAAATATTGATTTGGTCTCAAATCGTAGATCAGAATGTTTCCTACAATTTGACACCAAATTGATAATTTTTGAACCAATATTGACCGAGCTTGAATCATTCTCCCATCTTGCCAGAGGGTCTTCTTTGCTTGGATAGACTATACCTTTGCTTGAATAATTCCCATCAATAACTACAAATATAGCTGACGACAAAAAATTAGGCAATTTCGTCTGCTTCTTGTGCGCTCCAACAGTTGATGTTGTTGATTAGAGTTGTCATTTATCAACGTCTATACTCTATTCACGATCACTTGAGACGAAATGAACAATTTTTTTGTGCGGGTAAAGGGAGGTATTACTTCATATGACGTTTGGCCGCAGTCCAACAGCTGTAGTCAATCACAGTTCTTGGCTTTTTCTCAAGCTCAAACAAAAATAGCTACCTGTACATGCAAAAAGTTTCTTTATTTCGTCTCAAGTGATCGTGAATAGGGTATAGATTGTATTGTAATTGCAAAACATCTATTAATGCGTATGTAATCAAAAGAGACAATAGATGCTTTACATCAGCTATTAGTAGGTTACAACACGTACAAGAGACGACAGAAAAACCGCCCAACTTTTTGGATTCAGCTACACTAATAACCCAAATGATTACTATGAACAATGATGAACAAAACTTTCATGTAGAATACATTATTTATTTAGAAGATAAAACTGTATCACAAACTTGTAACACACTATACAATACCTAATACATAAATTAGGAAGTTTGAGGTTTAACCTACATTTTGATGTTAGAAAACGTTGAAAATAGTTTACTTTTTCCGTCCTCCTCTCTCCTTCAATTGCAGCTGAATGACTGTACCAGGAGTTATATTGTAGTAAGCCAGGCTGTTGGAGTCTTTGAAGAATAATCCCTGTGAAGAAAAACGAATGGAATATCATTGTTAGTCTCATCACAATCTGATATAGATAGACCAGTCAATACAATACAATGCAATAAAAACAAGGTTTACAACATACAAAAAAACAGCATAGTACATTGAGCTCAATTTTGCATTCCTATACTATGATCCATTATTTATTAATTTCAAAATCCTTCAACATAATTTTTTCTCCATTCTTGAAGTGTAATTCTCAAGTCCATTCTTGGTATGAGATATTGTTTACGAGAAATACAGGGTGGTCATAAATTATTGAGCGCATTTCATAGCTGAATAGAAGAATAACAAACTGCAATAGGGCGCCTATTTTTGTCACAAACATTAGCGTAGATACTACAGTTTGTGTTGACCTTCAACGTACACGGTCGGCTCTATGGTGGGGGTTGACTCGGCCGATGAAATTGATAATAATTGATGAAATCACTCCAGATATGATCAGTAATGTATGGCGTGAAATTGAGTATTGTCTAGACATTTTACGTGCCACAAATGGCGCTCATGTGTAAATTTCTTGAACTTGTCAAGTGTTTTAAATAAAACTATTTGAATAATAATATTAATTTGAATAATAATAATAATAATAATAATAATATCAATTTGAATAATATTCGTGTAACCTGGCCGGCTCAGGTCTGATGTCAGAGTTCAGGTCGTTCCTGATCAATTTCAGGGCCTCTGACATGACTGACACGACTGTTTCAGGCAGCCGGGACTGACGGCTCAACGTGTCCATCCGAAACACGGGAAAAAACTATTTTAAATTGCCTTTTCAATAAATCATCATACAAGTAAGTACATTGGATGCTTATTTTTCTATTCATCTATGAAATACGCTCAATAATTTATGACCACCCTGTATTTCTGGTACAGTTCTGACATACTGTGATCAAGTTGCCTCATTTGGAGGCAACATGGAAGCTAGTTGTTCAACAATTGAATTGGATTAAAAATAGTAAAATCATGTCATTCAGAATGGGTAATAGCAATCGGCCGAACACCAGAATCATGTACCATAAGAAAAATTCAATTTTTATCAATCTCTTCGAGAAAATAGCGCCGTTATTTTTGTTTTATATATGCCATTGAAAAAAGAATACAATTCTCCAGCCGCTTTCTACTTTTTTATTAGATCAATAATTGAAATTTTATACTTCATACATAATTAAAAATAGAACTCCATTGAACCAAATACAGTATGTCCAAGCAAAGGAGACATTCTGGTAAGATGGGAAAATAACTCCAGCTCGGTTAATATCAATTGAAAAATTAAAAAATTAGTCTCAAATTGTAGGAAACATTCTGATCTAATATCTGAGACTAATTTTATAATTTTTGAATCAATATTGGCCGAGCTGGAGTCATTTTCCCATCTTGCCAGAACGTATCCTTTGTATGGACAGACTATATTTGATTCAATGTTTTTTCTTCACCTCCGTGTTAACATGTTCTTCACTATCTTGCTAGAATGTCTTTTTGGCTTGAATAGACTATAGAGAGTTGATTGGAACTAATGGATATCAGTATAATGACCTAATGTATTTGTTAAATTCAATCTAATTTTATGCAACGTTAGTCTTGAAAAATATGTTAAACTCAAAGGTAGAGGAGAAATATTGAACCAAATACTTGAGAAAACTCACATCCATATGCAGTTTCTGTTTCCCTGGAGGCATGCCAGTATCCTCGTGTATCTTGGCCTTGATGACTGATACAGTGTCTTTCAGCGGAAGCACTAGAGTGAGCACCTGCCCATTCAACTTCCATTCCGGCTTGTCGGACATGTTCGGCACTGATACCTTGAACGAAACTGGACTCTGAAACAAATAAAATTTAGATATATTATTAATTTCACGGCAAAAACATGAGAAATATTATAAGAAAACAAAGTAATGAATAAGTTTCAATAAGGATACAAACTGAACCTAAAAAATGTTACTGATCTCCAGTGATTTCCTGATTATTTTTGATACGTTACTATACCACTAGTAGAATTTCATTGACCTAAAAATTCTGATCTCCAATGTTTAGAAAGCACTTGGATATCCCGAGTATCATGGATACGTTATAGTCTGTTCTGCAAAGAAGTCATTCTGGCAAGACGGGAAAATAACTTCAGCTCGGTCAATATTGGTTCAAAATTGTAGATCAGAACGTTTCCTAAGATTAGAGATTAAATTTATAATTTTTAACTCACATTGACCGAGCAGGAGCCATTTTCCCGTTTTGCCAGAATATCTCCTTTGATTAAACTTCTGAAGAAATTTTTCTGATCTACAATGTTCAGAAAGCATTTGGATATCCTTTAATCAATTATTGTAATTATAATAACAAAATCAATATTGCTTTCAAATTGTCGTACCATATTATAATAACCAGTTCAATTTTTTCATCTTCATGGAAGGAGATTTAATTGAAGACAATCAGCTTAATACTACGAGTTGTTATGTTTAAAAATATGTTAATATAATTCCTAAACTTTAAGAGTTTTTAAAGTAATCTATTGTTAACGAAAACGGTTAATTATATAGTGCTACTAATTGAAAAGAATCGTTGATACCTTATGTCTCATCAGGAACTCGCCCTCTGATAAGAGCGACTCTTCTGTTCTGATTTTCTTTGCTGGTGGTTCATCATTATCTGGTTCGGGAGCCTGTCCAAGACCCATCTACAAATAAATGCAATAATCATCATATTCAAAATCATATGGATCAGTGTAAATCAGTGATGGATAGATACAAAAATCATAATCAAAATCAATTAGGCATAAATCGAATAATATTAAATGTACATTAACTTGATTTGAAATAGTGATGGATAAATGGATACTATAAATAATAATGATAGAAATAATAAATAATGATAATAAAAAATAATAATGATCTTCATTATTTTTTTTTTCAAGAATTAAAAAGCCTACAATATTGATGCACATTGAAAAGCTAACAGGAATATGTTGTTTTCAATATCATGTAATTCGATAATCATGAATTCATGTACAGTGTTGATTTTGTCGGTATCATTTGTTCAAGAAATTATTCATTTATAAATTTTAATACAACAGTAATGTATCAATTATACAACTCAATTTACTATCAAGAACAACAGACAATCCTCCAGAAATTTCGAATTTATCATCCTTATAGAAACCAGGAACGGGTAATCAAGTTAGTTATTTTAAAATTTCTAAATAGAATTTTTAAACGACCATTTGCAATTCTTTTTTTAATCACAAGTCAATTTTTCTCATGCTGAACAAAAATATGAAAATACAATGCATTAAATTTTATGATCTAAAGAAGTGTCGAATGAATTGTATGGTGTAGGCTATGACACATTCCTTCTAGAATTAATTTCATGTGATTTATCATTCTACAAAGAATTCTATTTTTATTCTATTTCTATTTTCATTCTAGAAAGAATGTGTCATAGCCTATACACAATACAATTCATTCAACACTTCTTTAGATAATAAAATTCAAGAGATTATAAAATTATAGAATTATATCTTCTTTAGATTTTAAAATTACAGAGCTGATTTTGCGTTCCATCCCAAATACCTCTCTTTACACGGAGGTTTTAGATACGCAGTAGTGATAAACAGGTCCAAAATTGATACGCAACTGTACAAGAAAAGCTTCCTTCTTGAAACAAAATATTTGCAACGTGGGGTTGCTGCAAAGAGATGTTGGATCATTTGACAATGCCCAGAATCGGGGACAGAGTAACTATAGGCTCTCTGAAACTCATTGTTTCATTAATTCAACTTAAGAAATACCGTCACTAGGTTTAAATGCATGCTCTCAAAACGTTTCATCATGGAGAAATAGAATCAGCTCATTTCCAATATGACGGCGATCCATGAGCATTGGAAATGTCTCATATCAACGAGCTTCCTTCCTGTATCAATTTTGGACTATCATTAATGCATATCAGAAATCCGTTTTGTAAAGAAAGAGGGCTTTAGGTATTTAAATGTATTATCTTCAATTAACAATGTGAATCAGTTATTTGAACAATGATTGAAAAAGAGAATAAGTTCAGACAGTAAAATTATTTTAGTTACTTGAAATACTCACAGATGGCGGTTGAGGCGGCTGTGGCGGTTGAGGCGGCAGCGGAGCGGCGGCTGCCATGAAATTGCCAGGAGGCATTGGCGGATTCGGCACCACCGGGAACGGAGGGCGAGGTGGAACTACAAACAAAACAAAATCATTTATTTCTAAACTCTAGACTTTTATTTCTAAATCAATTATTGAGCACTATAAAATTATTCAAATTCTTCTTTGCAACACACCATCTATCCCATCTTTTAAAGTTCCCTTTTTGTCTAGAGCTCCTATCAATGTATGACACACTCTTTCTAGTAGTACTTATTTGAAAACAATATGTTCCGCTCTATAATTAGTTCAGTCACATTTGAGAATCACCCTAGAGAGCAAAACACGTTGTGCTCAAATAAAAACTTCAAAAAGGGTACAGTGATTTCAATTTTATTTATTAACGCCCATCTTTCAAGTATGTAGAGATGGCGAATGACTGTTATTAAATATCAGCTCTCTCAGGACAGTAGGCGAGCTGGCTGCGAGAACACATGGAAGTGGGTGCATCGAAATGAAACCGACCCCAGCTATACTAATTCGAAGACCGCTTCAAACTGTCCTGAGCTAAGAGTATACCGGCTTATTTTTCGACACCAACTATAGGCCTACCTAATATTTATTCATGAGTAACACAAAATTAATATTTGAAATAAGAGTCTTCTGTAGTTACTGAGGGCCATGTAACTTCCAATGGAACGTTTTTTACCACTTCCAAAATATAGAAATGAGACTTATACTTATTCGAGCAGACTTAATTTGAAACAGTTCAAAAAGAGGTTATACTTCGATCTCTTTGAGAAAACCTTAGTCAATTCTACAGATTTATTATCCTTACTTATTCATCCTAAGTTGAAGTAATACAGAATGATTCCATTCAATCACACACTACAATATAAACACAACCAGCAGAGCAAAGTTTATTACTAAGTAATCAATACTAAATCTTTTGAAAGGAAGAAAAACAATTAAACTTTACTGCAAAATTTTCGTACTGCGAAACTATTCTCTATATGATAGATATTAATGTTTTATAAGTCATAATAAAAATAATTCAATTCTCCAGGCGTTCTACTTTTCACTTTTTTATCATAATATTATTTCAAAAGTACAAGTATTTTTAATGAAGTATAATGTATCAAATTTTAATTATTGAAATAATATTATAATCAAAAAAGTGAAAAGTAAGTGCCAGTAGAATTTAATTGTCTTTCCAATGTCATATATCTGTTTATAAATAATGGCACTATTCGCTCCAAGGGATTGATAAAAATTACATTGCTCTTATGGGACATGTTGCTTTTTGGAAAATGTCCGACCACTACTGCCCACTCTGGATGACATCATTTTACGATTGTTGAATTCAATGCAATTGTTGTGTAACTAACTCATTGTAAGAATTGAGGCTATAACAATACCACTTACCCATCATGGGCGGTGGCCGTATCGGCGGCATAGGCGCTGGCACCATCATTATCGGCGGTTGGGGCGGCAGTAGTCCGGGCGGTGGAGGCGGCAGAGGAGCGAGGGGAAGAGGAGGCTGCGGGGGCGGCGCCACGGGCGGTTTTGGGGGCATGACAACCGCTTTGGGCGGAGCGGGAGGTATGACTATGTTGATGGTTGAGGCGGATGACGTCACGGGTTTGGGTCCGATCTTCTCCTTTTCCTCATCGGGCAGCAAGCCCTTCACTTTGTGTATCTGGTGGATCTGCTCTTCAAGAGTGATGTTGGCACGAGCGGCTCGGGTGGCCGCCTCTACACTGGATGTGTGCCCGTCCCATGTCACCTGCAAATACACGATAAATAGTGAAAAATTCTATTCAATCTATTTATTTCTAAGTTGAAAAGTAGCATTCCCAAGTGGCAGCTCGAGAATCACTGGTACCTATTCATAATTAGCTTAAAAAAATACATACGTTCTCAACTTCTTAGAAGTTTCTTATTGATTTTGCTGTTATTTTATTTGCCATTTAATTTGTATCATATGCACTGTGAGATGTATTGTGTACCGTTAAAAATGTAGTTTTTGTTCATGACGAAATAAAACTTATTATTATTATAATAAATACATTATCGCTGTTTTACTCTTGATTTAACACCATCATTATCATTACACTTGCTATTCTGTATTATCCTTGCTATTGTCACGTAATTATCAATGAAATGGGCATGGATTTGGCATTTCCAATACTAACTCTATCCAATTTAATAGGAGTACTCCTCCTACTTAAAATTCAATCCTTGCTATGCATCTCATGTCAACTTGACATTCATTTATTCCAGAAATTACACAATAAAGGGTAAAAACACAGACGTAAAAGTCCTAAACGTCTTTTTCCCAAATTTTGATACAAATATTTAAAATAGAGGTTATGTTGAAAGATCTCCAAACTCTTATCACAATATTCACAAATTTTTACACTCTGAAATTGAAAACTATAATTTAGAATTTTGAATGTTTGAATTTAGAATTTGAAAGACAGAATAACACCAAAAATATATAAAAAGATTAGAAAATATCAAATTACACTTGAAATCTAAATAATATATCAAATTACACTTGAAATTTTCAAGCCTAAAAATTTGGTTGAATGCTTTTTCGATTTGATAAACTCCATTCATAATAATTTAGCCATACTAGACATTCAAGTATCTCATTCAACTATGGACATAGCATTCTCTGTAACAATAGAATGATCATGGATTTGGCGTTCTAAACAATATTACAATCTTTCTTGTATGGATAAGAGACATTCAATCGTGTCGATTTGATCCTGAATTCAATTCCTGATGTTGAATAATGATTATATAATTTATTCAGATTTTGTAAATGCCAACCTGCTATTATGGGATAACTAATTCCTAATAAACAATTTTAATAAATAAATTAGAAATTTATACTTGATGTTGAACTCACCTTATCTTCCTTCTTCTTGTCCTCTTCTCCGATCTTCTTACCAATGGCAGTTTCCTCATCACCCACTCCGAAAATATCCGTACGTCTCTCAGCCAACTGCTTCAAACTTGCCTCAATGGCAGAACCTAAAAACATATATTAAATATTAATCATAACAAAAAGAAGAGCACCGTTAGCTTCTCATTATTGTTCTATTTTTTAATTCAAGTTAAGTTGATTCTAACTAATTCTAACTTAGTATTAGCTCAAAATAAATTTTTAACTTGATTGCTCAGTCACAGTACCAAACTTATGGACCAAGTCTATTTAATTATTTTAACAATCTCTCAAGTTGAAAGTTGAACCAAGCTAATTCTGGACAAAATTAGGTTCTAGTACCAAGTCTGGAGGATTAAAATATTATATCTATTTTTGGAAAACGATAAACTTGAAATAATATCATCAAACTACAGTAGCCTAGACTCTTCCTCCACGGACACTATACATTTGAAATACAGCATTTTGAAACACAATTGAGCTTTTGGCCTCATGTAACTGCCTATGAAGTTCAGTTGAGATTTTATAAAAGTCCGAGACTTTATAGCACTATTCATTGTGCTGAATCGAATGGTAATGGTCTCAACCTTACGCGGTAACAGAAAAAATATATTCACCGCTCAATATGATAATGTTCCATGTGAATCTACAGGGAAACTGTAGCTTTGAGCCTTGAATCAATTACTCAACACCCCTGTGACTTTTTTGTAAATTTAAAACTGTTAAGATGTTACTTTCAATCAATAAGATCTTTCAAATGAGTCATGAACGAGCTTGATCGGTTTAGAAACCACGGAGGAATTCAAGTCACAAAAAACCATACTTGCATATTACAATAATATATGGATATATAAAGAATGAGAATCATTTACAGTAAAATATCAAGATGTAACTTACATAGAAAGTAAGTGAACATTGTCAAATTGAAACTTGATACTATACAATGATGAAGTACTATAAATTTCTAATATGTAACTCTATTTTCTGATTTTTCACTTCTGTTATTATGGTTAATGGATAAATAAACGATTTGAAGTATCTGTTCCTATAAGGCAGGCAACTGAACAATGCTTGGTGAAGTATCTACTGTATGAATAAATAGGATACAGTAGAAGTAAATGAGAATGAAGTAATAAATAACTTACAGTTAAAATTAATGAAAATAAGAATAAATACAGGAAAGATGAATGGAAATAGATAATAAATACAGTAAAATTAATGTAAATAAAATAATAAATACAGTGAAGATAGAGGTTTTCATGGAATTGAATGGATATTTGTGCGTATAGGGACTAAATATAAAGTTTTTCTCCCTGAGAGAAACTGTTGTCGTACGAGGCATAGCCGAGGGCGACAATTTCTCGAGGGAGAAAAATATAATACATTGAAAAAGTAATAAATATAGTAGAAAAATGAAAATAGAGTAATAAATACGATACAGGAAGAATAAAAGAAAATAAAGTAATAAATACAGTGAATATAAATGAAAATAAAGCCTACCTGGCGCATAAACAGTTTCCTGGTTCATTTTGTCCTGAATGTGTTTGTCTCTCTGTTCCACCCAGCGTGGATCCAGCAGCCCGATGCGCATGTGCTCCTGTACTTTGCTGGCCGGAATTCTCTCTCCGTTGATTGGCGAAATCAGGAACTCATCCATACCTAGCGACTTGGCTAGCTTGTTTACGGCTGAAACAAACGTTTAAAACCCCATAAAATGCTATTCATCAAATTATTGAGAATAGGTTTGAATGACTATCGATAGTTACTTCTCATGGTTAGCACCTACTTCCAGCAAAAGCATGGAATTGAGGATTAATGAGTAGAGGTAAAAATAAAAATAATTAAGCCTCGTTTCCATTGTCTCTCTAATCTCAGGGCTACTTTTATCAATGTTTTTTTTTATTCCAAATAATAATCACAGTATCCTTTTTCAATAACTTTCAATAATAATTTTTCAATACTACTAAAACCGTACAGGCACATGTTCCTAAATTGTACTGCTAAATCGATGCGACAGATGTACTAGTATATTGAATAGAAACACGAAGTTGTATAGAGCAACGCACAATGGTCAGCTAATTCTTGATTTGCGTTCCCCATACAACTTCATCTTTCTAATGTATCTTGTTCCCGACATCTGTCCGTGTTGTCCGTAATGGAAACCTACCTTCACCAGTAAACTGACTAACTAGTACTAAGTACTAAAAGTATTTGACTTTCATTTTATACCTTACTTCAAGTAACATAGAACTAGTTAGCATGACATCCAAGAAACATAACTCAATGCTAATTGATAGATTTTTTAAAAGCGGTCTAAAAGAGGAAAACTGTATAGCTCAGGTCACTTTTCACTCGATATGCTCTCACAGATCGCTAGCTCACTGTTCTAACAGAGCTGAGCATAATAACAGTCATTCGTTAACTTTCAGTTTCATTGGCATCTGCTATAGATATATATTTCTAAATTTATAATAATATTTCTATAATTATAATAAATTTATAATAATGATAAATTTATAATTTTGTAATAATATCTATAGACTAGACTCACAATTTGTTCTTTATTTCTGATAATTTTTGCTGAACACTGGCCACATTTACTGGATATAGTGGCCAGTTAATTTCATACTCTTTAAAATTACAAACATAATATTTCGTTGCTTCTGATGAAAATAAAACTTCATTATTCATTCCTATAATGCCATGGTTACATTTGAGCGTATTTCGGCAACAACTGCGAATTTTGTATTTAAATTGAGTGGTGGATTCGCATTCGCTACCGAAACTCATTCAGGTGTAACTATGGCAGAAAGAAAACAGATTAAACCAATTTTTCTTACCTTGTTTTGGATCGTAGCCCTTCTTTACAATGACCTTGTCCGGGACGGGAGGAAGGGGTGGCTGCACGGGGAAGGGGACCTTTTTGACGTCACTGATGGCAGGAGGGAGCGGGGCGTCGGGGAGATTCGCCATTTTCTTTCTGTCCACCTCATCATCGTCATCATCCTCCTCACTAGATGACTCTTCTTCCATGTCTTGCACCTTTTAAGGAGAACACAAGTCAATGATTTTATGTGACATCATAGATAAAAATTCTGACAAGACAATAGAAATTTGTGAGTTACAATAATTTATTTATTATTATGGTAAAGCTTCTAAGGGAGACGAAGTTGGTTCAACATATCCAAAAACGTCCATTTTCAAGATGTTGTCAAACCACTGATTTATTAGAAAATCGAGATACCGGTTTCGGTTGTTACACCATTATCAATCTCTGGTAAACTGAGAGATTACCAGACTCTGGCGTTTACCAGAGATTGATAATGGTGTAACAACCTAAACCGGTATCTCGATTTTCTAATAAATCAGTGGTTTGACAACATTTCGTCTTTTCATTTATTATGGATAACTACCACAATATCAATTTCACAACTACTCAAAGAGTGACGTCCATTTCCCCTTGACGGGGAACATGGTGATACAGTAACTCAAGTTGATATTTACGGGGAAACGTCAAAATTTATTTGCTAAAAATATAATTTAATAAAATAAGAAGCTTTTAGGAACTTGGAAGAGATAATTCAACTAGAAAACTGGACAGAAGACAAAACAATTCAATAATAAAGTGTCTTGTATTGCTGAGAAGACCCTTACGGGTAGGTTTAACCTGAACTGATGATACAAGACATTTCATCGATAAAACAAGGCGTTTCATCGATAATACAAAACGATCCACTTTTAATTCATCATGTCTCAAATTATGATATAATATTGTTTCAACATGATAAAACATCTTATTCAGTTGCATTCATCGTACATCATGTAGGTATCAAACGAAAAAAATTAAAAGGTCTGGAGGTATAATTGAAACATATTGTACAGTTCTTAGTCATCATCGTATTAATTACGATTAATGATTTATCATCATCGTAAAAATTGATTGATTTTTTAAAATTCTTGAAAGCATCCTCGTGAAATGAAACGTGGACAACCCGCTGAACAAATGAACAAACGAATGTTTATAAACGTATTCATCATTACCCATTTGATTAACCACGCATCAGACAAGAAATTGCAATCACAGTAACCTGTTCAGTAGCTTTATACTTCCACCATTATTATTATTACTTGAAAATGCCTCTGTTGAGTGGAAAACATGTTTTGTTGGAATGAAAAACTACTAAAAAAGGTACTGTGATTGCACACAGTACTTTTTATTACCTAACATACATTTTGATAGCAGCCCAAGACAAGAAGGAAACTCCAATTGATTCTATAATCACCCACAAAAAAAATCATTAACCGAGTTATTACTAACCTGTGTGTTATCCTTGGCTTCTTTCTCCTTGTCATCCTCCTTTCTAGCTTGCATGTCATCCAGGTCGTCATCATCCTCCTCCTCACTGCTTTCCAATTCGACTCCATCCTCGTCACCCTCATCACCCTCTGCGTCGCTGCCTATCTGCATTTCATTCTCCTCTATACCACCTTCATCCACTCTTTCCTGTCGGGTGGGAGAATAAAATACATTCAATAACATGAGATGTGGAAGCATGCAGATATGAGAGTGAAGAGTTGAATCATAATTTGCTCTATTCTTTCCTCTGGAAAAGTGACAAAACCTATCTATTCTTTACCATAAATTCAAAAGATATATAATAGATTCAAAAGATATACCATAGATTCATCATTTTCAATGTATGGTACATTGAGCATGCTGTACATTGAAACAGTAATTTCTTTTAGATTTTTATACTCCTACTTGCGAGCAAATTTTTTGTGAAACATTATTGATAAACCTTTTTTGTGATATATTCATTTTCTTATAAAACTTGTTTCATCTGATAAATTGTATTGTTTAAGTGTCAAATAATATATGATTTGATTTGATTAGTGTCAGCCAAAAGCCAGCAATATAAGTCTAATGCTGACGTACACAGTGCACACGATAGGCTGAATTGAGAATTCTCATGAATTTTACATCAAATTTTCGATTACATCATACATAAGCCTACTTGTAGCTGATTGAATTCACTACAAAACCATTCACTTTAGACTAGTGAGTATTACATTCTCTACCAGCTATAATATTAAATGTGTACAGTATATATGAACCATGATTACCTGCATGAGTACTCGAGCTCCGACTTCTTCGGGGGTGGTGGGGGGAGGGAAGTTCCCAACTTCGCCAGACAGATAGTCGACTGTTTCCACAACTACGAAATCGTGCCAGTCGATTTGAGCATACGCAACTAGAAAACAAATTATTAGTAGATTTAAAGATTTTTTAAAATAATAAACAAGAATAATAGTTCATGATATCTTCAACACAATCTTGAATGATAAAAATGGTGGAAAAACAGGCTTAGGCCTGTTACTAAGTAGGCCCTTACTACTCCAATCCCGAATTCAGATTAGAATGGGAAGTAAAACGACGTAATTATTAATATATTCAACTATCCGAATGATAAATATGATAATTATGGAGTATTACGTATTGACAACTTGTTGAGGGTGGGTTCTATGTGATCGTGAAGTTGAGTCATGAACACTGTGGACTGCTCTTGGATGGGTGACCAGTATTTGACCAAGTAGGATACACATTGGCGAGGTGGAACTCCCATAATTAGAAGCCATACGAATTTTTCGTTAATGATGTAAGAGAAAAGCCAAGCTCAGTCCTTACTGTTTCTCATTAGATTATTTTTGTAAATGTATAACTTACTAGATTGTTTGCTATCACCACACTTTTTTTTGAGGGTGATGCCCACATGGGCTCTTGGGCCTGTGCGAGGGTAATGGGAAGGATGATAATGAGAGATGAATGGACCTACTGCTTTAGGTGGGTTTCGAACCACCGGGAAGCGATTTTTGAGGCTCATGAATTGGATTCAGAGGAACCGGTCACCGTTACTACAGTGGTGGTAGAGGCACGTCGCTTATCTAATCTCACCGATTAGATGCTCTCTACCACTGGGACAAACCACTTCCCATACTTTGATAGTAACGCATTATTAATCATCTGAGCATTTCTTGTTAATTTTCAATTCATCTTTCTTTAAAAAAAAAGGAACAAGTGAAAGCTCAGTTTTCAAAAAACTCCCTATCAACAACTTTGGAAGTTTTCACAATTCGATTTTGTAGATTTTTTTAAACTAAAAACATTGAGAGGACTGGATGAAACACATATTCTAGACAGAAGTTCATCTACTGTTGATCATCTTCATTTATCAATCGTTCTGCAGAGAGTGAGGTAGAGGATTTGTTTCCTTCTTTTATTAAATATTTTCTATTAGATAGCACTTAATAAATAGTTATTATCCTCACCTCTTTCTTTCTCAAATGCCAGTTTTTCCATGCGCTTTTGTGCCTCTTCGTATTTCAACCAATCAGCACGATACTTGACCTGATCCAAGATTGAGTACATACTCACGCATTCGTCTTTCAAACGGAACATTATATCTTTAGGTGGAATGAGAATCTGGGGAAAAATAAATACATAAGCATATTGAAAAATTTACTTCGTTATAATAACACGTTAGGCCAACAATATTTAATCATTTGACGGAAATTGATCCACTTATTAGTTGGAAACACAGACGTCTTTTACATCTGTAAAACCTATTTTGAAAAATATGATGGATCTATGAGTTTGAATGGCCTTTACATCTCACTTTGAATAAGATAAGAAATTCAATATGTACTAAAACAAATAAATCACAATAATATCAAAGATACTGAGCATGAATAAAATGATCTAGTGAAGAGAGTATGAACAAATATATAAAACAAGACTGACACAGAAACTGATCACAAATTAAAATATCTTCAACTTGTGATTTGAACTCAGTAATTGAATTAAAATCGGTGACAAATGCGAATTTATCAAATTAAAATACAAGATATTGTTAAACCACAAATTCATTAAAAATCAAAATACCGGGTTTGGTTTACACTATCATCATTCTCTGGAAAACTTTGATAATTCATTGATAAATCTCATTTTTTTATAAATCTTTGGTTTGATAATATCTTGTTTTCTAATTAAATATCTACCACAATGTCCACAATACAACTTATATTTTTGCACAACTACTCAACTAGTATTTTGTGAGTGATCAAACATGAGTTTGAGTTTGAAAAATAATTTGAAACACTACCACGGTAATCAGTTGAAGACTTGTGTTTCAAAGATATTAAAAATTAGGCTTAGGTTAGGCCTACCTTAGTATATTGCTCCAACAATTTGGTGAAATACTGGAATAGCGAATGCTGGGGACGCAAGAAGTCAAACTGGAAATTTCTCTGTTCACGGTTCATGAGATTGGTCAGAAATTGTTTCCCATTCCTAGCAACGAACTGGGCTGTCAGTTTAACGATGTCCCTGTAGAAATAATATTTATATGTTTTAGAATTAACACAACATACAGAACAACAGGATTACTTACTTATTTATGTAGACGGACAAACATTTAGGCCTACTCCAGTTACTGAAATTAACATTTCTCTGAACAGTAGAGAGGATAAAAGGCGATATAAGTTGGATACGAGTAGAATTTTGGTAATTTTTCAACAAATCCATCATTTACATTCAAGCTATGATAACTTTAAGAATATACACAATATGATACACAAATTGAACCATTACAACAACGTGTTACAGAATAATATTCTTGATAATCCAATAAGTTAATCCAATTGAAAGGTCTTTCAATTATTATTGTGGGGTGCTTTCCGAAACTACGCCGCGTACAGGCGCAGAATTTAGTTGATATACTTCAAAGTGGGAACTGGGGTCTTTAGGAGACATGCCACTAGATAGCAGTACTACCATGATGTCAGCTGTTGCCGATAATATAGCATAGGATTTGTACATTGCACGTCTGTGCGCGGGGCATTTTGGAAAACACACCTCAAACAAATAATCAATGGTTTTCGAAAGACGGGCTGGTCATATCCATGAGAAAGGATACTCTATTGAAAGGTGAACGTACTCTCTTATTTTCATTAATTTACAACTTAACAATAAATTGTTACGGGAATTAAACTTAATCACGAAACCTTAAAAAAGATACTTTATCAACCTGTGAGAGGTCGCGCCTGGTCTTTTACACCCAGTCATAACTGATCAAGGTAATTTCTCTGTACTCATGAAAAGTATGAGATCCCCCTCCTCAGTACCTTCAAATGGACACTTCCACAAGATTGTGATGCAGCAAGCGCCTTATTTCCGTTGTCCAAGTCACTGTTACAAACGCGTCGTAACAAGTACTGGTCAAATTCACCTAGTGCGATCTGTCACGTTAGCCGCATACGAGTTGAATACACCCAGCGCGACTCCACGTGTATGCTACTCCTGTGCTTCTTTCTCAGAAGCACATATGATTATATCAACTCTGTGGGCCTATCTATGCACTATTGTTCAATCCATTTTACGTATTATGAAAAAAGTAGCAATAAAATCTCAAATTTTATCGATTCCTGTCACATATTACTGCACCTGGTCTAATCCATCCAGCGTGACCCCTCATGTGATTTTCACTTGCGCGACTCCTCTAGGGTTAAAATTGAGACTCAATTAAATAATTTATAATTGAAATTATCATTTCATTGAGGTTGAATAAATATTTTTAAACTAATTTTAAGAGATTGAAAAGGGAAATTAGAAGAAAACTCACAAGTCAAGAGCCGAGATTGATGGAGGATCAGCAATGAATTCAAACTCAGCGGGAGGGTCCTTGGGTACAAACGGCTGTTCGGACACTTTGCTCAGGAATTCCTGTTGTTTGGACTGAATGGCCAGCGTCGGAGCCTTTGGCACAGCAACAGCTGAAGGGGCGACTGGCTCTTGTCCTAGAAAGGAATTAATCACTTATTTATTACAAGAATTGACACAATAGGTTACCTCTTATGTAGCTCCTTGATACATTTTGTAATTTATAAATAGTACAGATAACAAAATGATATTAACATTTTCGAAAAGAAATATTTAACTTAGTCTCATATGAATTATATTTTTCAAAACTTAATTTCACAAAATTGATAAAATGAAGAGGTCAAGAAAAACATTGGATTTGCATTTGGCAATCATTTCATAATTGATGATTATCTTCATATCAATCATTATCCCACTTTTTTCATACATCATCTATAATTTATGTCAAAGATATCAACGATTTTCGTGCGATATTAAAGCTTGCAGTATTGAATTATTATTATTATTATTACACTACTAGAGTACTAGGTAAGTAAGTATGTGATTTCAAGGTTTAAAATTTTCAAAGTTAGTGAAAAATTTTCCATTTTTATTCTCTTTGGTGTATCAATTCATTTTATTTCACTCAACGTCAACAGTTCAAATTCAAATAGAAACTTCAAATAGCAAATTATTTGTATGAGAAATAAAGTGATATCATAACTTCAATCAAACTAACTTAGTTACATAAACGTTTACCAAAATTCGGGAGATAAATTAAGGGCAAGCTTGTTTCTTATCTCTGAAATAATTTTAAATTGGTTATGTGAATGCAAGTTAAGTAAATCTACCGATAGATAGGTTTAGGTAGCCTTAGATTTACTAGCCTTGAATAAATAAATGTATAAATGAATTATTTAAGAATTGTAGATCTTACAGTTAACTTCAAGTAGAAAATGATTGGATAATTTTGATTGAAACAAATTCAATAATATTTTGTCTGGAAGTAATACTCTAGTGTATTATCTACATAGTTGGCATGTTACGTTATCATATTGAACATAGTTTACATGATTTAACACATGATAATTAAAAATAATTGGTAAGTTATTATTATTTGGGCACTCCCTTCATTTGTGGATAGATCAGAGGTAGGCTGTTCTTCCTCGTCAATATCATAGGACATATAGCTTGCGAGAAAAATATTGGCATGCTACACAATCGACAAGCTAGGACAAAATACAATACAAAATACTAAATAAGTTAATGGAATTCACTACCTCATTATTTTACAAGTTAATATTGAATATCTCACCTTTGCCCTCCCTGAATTCCTTGACCTTGTGTTGATAGTAGGCATGGTAAGGATCACCAAAACTCAAGAAGTTGAATTTTGGATTCCCCAACTCGTTTTGCCTGATACGGGATTCGAATTCAGGTCCATTCCTAGCGACAAAACTGGCAGTTTTGTCAACGATATCTGAGGGTTAGGCTGAGGAAAACAGATACCTAATACAATCAAGTGTGAATTAAACGATGAAAAATATCAACATTCGTAATTATGTCAACAGATTTGATTTACCGTAATATTCGTATAGTTAGCGCACGCTGAGAAGAGACACATTCCCAATGTCAAGTAAATTGTATCTCAAGTCGGTTATAAGCAACGGCCATAAATAACCATAGGTCTGAGCTCAATTACCATAACCAATCTGACTCAATAGTAGCCTATATTTCTCATTTTGATTTTGGTGTGAAAACATGTGTAAATAATATTGTGACATAGCCTTTTTATTTGGATCTATAAATTGCAAGAGTGACAGTTTTTGGCTTTGCCTGTTGTACTCTTCTATGTAAAATTACTCACTAAAGATTATTAACTTAGACCTATCAACTTATTATTGATTTATATTAATAAACTACGGTTATCGTTGTTGCCGGTAACAGACTTGTACCGTTAATTGTGACGGTGTCTTAGCTAGCGCGGACTATGCTATAAGTGCCTCTCAGTCATAGAAAAATTCAGTTTTCTAAAACAAACAAAAAACAGATCACTGAACATTTAATTTACAGCTACCGGTACATAGGGAATTTCAACCCTGTTGCTTCAAATGGGAAACATTTCAAATTCCGAGCAAGTGTAAGTTAATTCTATCTTCCTTGAAACTTAGTTACTTGCTTGTTTCCAACCTACAAATCCTATAAAGTAGCAATGGAGACATATAAGACATATACAATATAAAGACAATGGAGACAAAACGAACGTGATGGATCCAGATATTTGGCCTGAGGGTGTGCTGGTTGGCAATTACAAATTTAATAATAGAAACTCTGGTGCCAACACCCGTTCTTTTTTAGGAGGGAGGAACAGGAGGTAGGAAGAGCAATCGATCCTTACGCGAATTGTGATATAAGTGTTTTGACAAGAGCAAATGACCAGCTAATTTGTTTTATTAATGTTCAGTGTCTACGTACCAAAATAGATTCACTCTTGATTTGGATTGAAGAAATTAATCCAGCCTTCCTGAGCATTTGTGAACATTGGCTGAAACCACAAGAAGTTGAGTTTTACCAATCTCTTGGTAAACTGTCACTAACTAGTGTTCAATGCCGGGATTCTGTGAACTGTGGAGGAACAGCAATATATGTTGACAACAGGTTGTCTTCCAATGTGAAGCCAATCAACCTAGCTGATTTTAGTTGTGACACCACTATAGAGATATCTAGAGTCATGAATACATATTGCTCTACTATTGTTTTATCTGTCTATAGGCCACCAAATGGTGATCTTCAATATTTCTTTGACTTATTAGAGGATTGTCTTGTATACCTTAATACCGTGCAGTGTCAACACATCATTATGGGTGGTGATTTCAATATCCACTTGGTGTTACAGAGCCCAGCAGTGAACCAGTTTGCCACTTTTTTGAAGAGTTCCAATCTCTTCATTGGAAACTGGAGACCTACAAGGGGAGAGGCTTGCCTTGACACTGTTGCCACTAGTTTGAGTTCTTGGCACTACAGTATTGATGTTGTTGAGCCTGTGGTGGCTGACCATCAGGCCCTAGTTATGAATGTGGTGGACTTTGCAAGAAATACTGTACTTCAGCCAACATGGGCTGATAAATACAAGTCTACATACAGGAGAATTAACTCTGACTTAAGTCTCCCACTCTTGGCCGCTGCACTACAAAGGATCAACTTGGAATATTTGAGTGCTAGTCCTGATGACTTTATTAATTATTGTGCAGTTAGTTGAGTTGATGGCTGCTTACTTTCCTGGATCTCCTGTTATTGCTGCTAGCAGGGTGCCTCAGTGTGCATACAGGCTTCCCAGATGGAGAGAAATTACCACAAGGGATCTTATCAATATAGTCAATGGATTCAGGAATTCTACTAGCCCGGACATCTTTGGTATGACTCCATTACTCATGAAGTCTGTGATTGGAAGTATAGCAGATCCATTGTGTTCCTTGATCAACCGCGGTTTGGAGCTTGGAGTCTTCCCTGACCTGAACATCTAGAACAGTCCCAATCTTCAAAAAAGGAGACCCAGAGGGATTGGATAACTACAGGCCCATATCAATCATCCCAGTGTTTGGAAAGATGTTTGAAGCTGTGATGTACAATCAGCTCAGTGCCTACTTTGAGGAGAATTCTCTCTTTCCACCTCAGCAGATCTACCACAGATGCCATTTGCAGCTTGGTTGAAACCATACTGAGAGCGAAGGAGGATCATCACTCAGTGACATTGACTCTATGCGACCTGACAGAGGCGTTTGATTGTGTCTCTCAATGCATATTGCTGGAGAAACTTGAGAGATATGGAGTCTGTGATGTGGCCCTCAGTGCACTGAAGAATTACTTTGATTGTCGGAAGCAGGTGGAGTCCATTGGTGGTGCTGTGTCTGATGCTCACGATGTGTGCTGCGGCGTGCCTCAGGGATCCATCCTTGGGCCTCTTCTGTTCCTGATCTTTATCAACGACCTCAGGCTGGAAGGAAATGCCCTTCTTTTTGCAGATGACACAAATCTGGTTGCCAGGAATAGTAATGTCAATGCAGCAATCCAGAAGTCTGCCCAGCTGTTGGAGGCTGCCAGTGATTGGTTTCAGATGAACAGCCTGTCAATGAATGAGAGGAAGACTCAGCATCTGCTCTGCACTCTGCGACAGAATCCACCAACCTTTGGGGATTGTAGTGTGAAGCTGCTTGGGTTCATTATGGATGCCACACTAACATGGGAGCCGCATATTGACATGATATTCAATAGACTGTCAAGAGTTACCTATCTGATGCGTATGCTGAGAAGTCACGTTTCCCAGGAGTACCTTGTAACAGCATACCAAGGCCTCTTCCACAGCCATATCAATTATGGTATTGTGCTGTGGGGTCATGCAGGTGACTGCAGAAAAATCTTGCTCCTGCAGAAGAAGGTTCTCCGGATTATTACTACTTCTCTTCGCCTGGAACATTGTGCGTCAATCTCTAGGAGACTGACAGTCTACAGTCAGTATCTGTTCAGCTCCCTGTCACTGTTGAGAAGAGGACAGCTCACCTATCTTCAAAGAGGACATGTGCACAATCACAAAACAAGAAGACGGGTGACATTGATCTACCTCTTGCAAGACTCACACGGTCACACAATAGTTTTCCTGTCAGTGCCCTGATCTTCAACAGGATGCCAGTGAGTCTCCGTGTGCAAGAAGTGAATATGTTTGAGAGGGTGATTCGGGCAAGGCTTGTGAACCTGCCACTTTACTCCCTGAATGAAAGGCAATCCAGAGTTTTTATGTTCACTTTGACTGCCAACCATCTCGATCTTGTATAATTCTATAAATGAATGAAAAATCAAATACCCTTTTTAAAAAAATTAATTCCAAAGTTCTATAGATGAAGTTAGATCTAATGACGCAATCTATCTAAGTGCTAGTCATGGATAGAGAAAACTGAATTACTTGAGCTACACAATTTTTCAGTTGCAAATAGCCGAGTTCCTTGTTACTCTCAGCCCGATACTATATTGAGTGATTAACATTTGCCTACTGGAAATTCGGAAATTCAAGTTTTGGGGCGGATGCATAAACTCATAATGTATAGCAGTAAATTATAGGCCTAGGCTACTTCAAAAGTTATAGGCCTAGCCTACTTGCAATTTATGTTAGGGTGGTTCCCTATATTATCTTCCATCTGGGAATCACTTTTTCTTGATTCATCATATCATAATAATGTGTAATCTTATTTCATGGTTAGTTTCTATGATATTCGAAAAAGTCCTCCCCAGATTGAGCCCAGGTGGTGTATAAATAATACCCACTACCGGTTGTAATATTTAACCAAGTTACAACTACAAGCAGACGTTCATCATGCAGCTTTACATTGACAGAACTCATTCCAACTTCAACTTTAGAAATAATATTTATAATTATCACAGAATAAATTGAAATGTAATGAACTATATTAGTAAATCCATGTCAAAGGATACTCCTAACCTCTGGTGGTGGATAAATAATACCCACTACCGGTTGAGATGTTGGTGTAGTATTTTCAGGTTCCCTCTCATCGGGAGGGTTCGCAACATCCAGAGATGGCATTTTTGCAGAAAATATAAAACACTATTTCACTGTAAATTAGATAGTGTACATGACTTTATCAAAACAGTTCACAACATTCAGAAAGCACAAACGCATCAAAACGACAACAAGAAAAGTTGCATGTCGGAAGTCGCCATGTTGTATTTGAAGCAGTATGACCAACCCTTGGGCTTTGTCAAAAAGTGAATTCTCACATCATCTAGCGGATAATTTTATAACTATAGAATGAAAAAGTGCAGTTGTCCGCGATCTAGCGGATGTTTAAGAAACTATTTGAGATGTGAAAGAACAGCTATTTGCAGTACAGGATAATATTATTATCAGGAAACTTTCTATTATAGGCTAGACTAAAAATAAAATACAATTTATTAAGAATAGAATTATGTTCAGCAATCATGCATACGGTAGCAATGACAAAATTATCACCAAATTACCTAAATATATCTCTTGAATCTTGTTTTCCCAACATTTCAGGAAGAATAATAAAAACCTTTTTTTTAATGTTCAACAAACCCTATACCGTAAATTTAATAATTATACATTTGTTATATAATTATTCAACAATCATACCATGGATATTTTGTACTTGATTTCAAATTGAAGGTTTGAATGGAAGAACAGTAGTCTACTACAGTGACTACTGTGGTTGGATTAAATCAATAAAAAATATGTGTGTAGGCTATATAACTAAGGCTACGGTAAGCCTACCGTAGTGGAATCTTTTATTGCTTTTACTCAACTAATATTTTGCAAAAATAGAATAAAATAACGTATTTTATTTGCTTATTAACGATAATAGAGCTCTTTTAATAATTATGAACATTTTATCTTGTATTAAGTAAGCTGACTTCTATTCAACTCAATTTTTTTCTAAAAACAAGAATAAAAAAAATCGCTCCGGCAGCTGGCGGTCGGAAACATAGCATTTCAAATGCAATTCTATGATATCTCAAATCATATAACTTATAATGAGCTTTTCAGGGTATGAATTCAAAAGTGCCGTTTTCGAAAAACACCATTTTTGGCAAATTATTCGCCATTTTCTCCGCCATTTTTATTGGATTTTTTTCGTTGATGGCTCAAATTGTAGGGCATAATAGGGGTATTATACACACCAATTTTCAAAACGATCAAATTATTGGTCGATCTGTAGTGATTTTTCTAAATTCTCATCCCCCAACTTCAACCCCTACCCTTGAACGAATTTGGCTGGTTAACGAACTTGACCGATATATTAACACTAATGATTTTTGTGAAAAATTTGGTCGCTCTCCGACAAGCCCTTCGGGAATTATCGTGTTCACAAGAAACTGTACATATATAAATATATATGTGGAGATATATGAATTTGAACGGACATCAAATTCGTGTTCTAGGGGCTCGGAAACGTGTAAAAATATATCACATCATAAATTTTCGATTGTCAGGGCAATACCCATAGTGCATTTTTTCGAATGAAATGCACTTAAATAATGTCTTTCTTTGCTTATTGGGGATTATATTTATCTTAACTTATGAATATTTATTTATCTAAATATGAATATTTAATTCATACAATACAATAATATATCTTGTAACCTCAGAAACCATGAAAAATTTCATAGGTATAAGTAAGTTTATTTACTGCTTTACTAGGTAACTTATATATACTACTTTCAATTGTGGAGAATTTGTGGTAATAAACTGGAAAAAAATCACAGGCCATGGAATAAACCTACGGCACGGTAATGGTTTGCCTAATAAGGTTCTTTCAAGTAACTAACTTATGTTTTAAATATTATTTGGTTTGAGGTATATTATATTAATTATCATACGTACAAACTAGAAAAATATCTTGACTGAATTTAAGTTACGGTAAGGAAATTTATAAAACCATAGAAGTAATTAATGATGTTCTTATTTTATCATTCAACTCTTTGTTTGACAATATATACATATCATCTATTTTCAAAGCCGAATTGATAAACAGCAGTACAATACTTACGATATATGCTATTTAATTAATAATTAGTTTGAATTTTTTTTTGTCAGTGTTTTCGAAATAGCAAGGCATGATAATAATATTATTTCATGACTGAACTAATCAGAAACTTTACATGACTGGAAATATGACAGACACTGTGATTGAGTCAAAAGTGATAGCACGGTAATAGGAACGGTTCTCTATTTATCAAGTTTTAGTGATACTGATAGTGGTGGAGTCAAAAAATTAAGTAGACCTGCGAATTAATCTCAATCAGATATTTCTGAACACTGTTACAGCATGTCTTATCTGTTTAATTTACGAGTTCATTAGAAGTTCCGTTTTTATAACACTGACCTATGCTATCATTGATAGAAACTTTTGCTCTGAGACGAACAGAATACTTCAATAGAGGAAAAGTATATCAATTACTAGGATAATTTCCTTGTAGCTAGTAGTTCAACATGTTCAAGTTTACAAATTCTGTGCTATGTGGAAGTGTTCTTTTATTGCATTTATCTATGCAATCTGTATCAGGTGAGTTTGAAATATTTTTTATATGTGTAATATTTTGTGTATATGTGTAAATATTTTGAATGTGTGAATTCAATTATAGAATAGGTACAGTTTGTTATAGCAATGCCTGCTCAAGTCAACAAATAATAATTTAGCTAATAAGAATGTTGGATTATCATTTTCTCTGTGTATAGCAGATACTGTACATACTAGAACTTTGAAAATTTTCTAATTGAAATTTTAAATTCTATTTATAGTTTAATACAGAGTTTATGCTCTCTAAATCTGACTGACATGAGAAGGGGTTGAAAACCCCTTACAATTAAATGGTGATTGATAACTATGAAATATCATGAAGTAACTTAGAACAAACTTTAGTAGAAACTTGAAGGTTGTAGAAAATAAGAAAATGTAAATACTTCACAAGGTTGGTATTACGCTATAATTCTTAAAATTCCATATATTTACCTATTGTAAAATATCTGTGAAGAAAACTGTGGCATTACGGTGTAATGGACCAACACTATTACAAAAATTCATATGATTGGAAGGAATAATTTTCTCCTTGAAAAAACATATAACTTATGTTTGTTTGAATAATATGTATGAGAGAAGTATTTAGTAGGCTAAATAAGAGTAATACCAGAGACAATGTATTATTATGACATTGTATATGTCATTGTCTCTGGTAATACCGGCCTAATGATTGATGAGATAATTTTGACTGTAAATAATTATAAATTAATAAATGTTTATTAAGTAAATAATGCTGAAACAATTATGTGATATTGCAGAAAATACTCTGCGTTGTCTTGAATTTTTAGTCATTTTTTTGATTTGATAATTAGTTTATATAAATAATTGACCGAACGTAAGTGAGGTCTAGATTCAAGACGACGATTTCGCATTTCTCTTTATGTTTGTTTGTATGCAAGTATGTAGGCCTATGTATGTTTGTTCCGCATTCACGACAAAACGCGGCAATAGATTCGGATGAAATTTGACAGGAATGTTCCTCTTGAAATTGCGCGTTGATGTATATGTAAGGTTTCTTGAAATATTGCATTTTAAGGATAATATGAAAGGAAAAGGAATTACCTCCATACTAAAATATTACTATATATATTTATACTTCTGAACATAGGAGAAATCACACTATAGAATTATTCATCCTAAACCAGCTGTCGAGTTTATTATTAATTGCATGCAATTAATGAAACTCAACAGTATTCCCTTCACGTGTAATGCCACATTCATGGGTGACTTCGTGAGGTCTGCTGTTCACATAACTACTACACCTTTTCCAGAAGTAGTTGAGAAAGTATCAATTCAATTTCAGAACATGCCAAATGTAGTTCAGAATAGTGAATTGTATTTCAGAAAAGATCATAATGTAGATCAATCAGAACAGTCAAATTTATTTCAGAAGATATCAAATGTAGTTAAGAACAGTAAATTGTATTTCAGAAAGTATCATTCGTAGTTGAGAAAATGAGAAATTAATTTCAACAACGTCAGCTGACTTTGAGACACATTATAATACAGTAGATGCGGTCATACGTCCTGGATTAAGTTATAGGTTCTTGGTTCAAATTACGTAAATGGAGATGTTACATAATATAGCCCTGTAATTGGTAGTTTTGTCAGGAAAGTTGCGGAAAAGGATTCTTCAACGGTTTTATGATATTATAGGATTTTTGGGTGCTGATGATATCCAATCTGAAATCTTGTGAAACACCAGGGTGTTACACTTCCTTGTGAAACTTCACCCTCAAAAATTGAAACTTTTATTTTTATTAGAAATTATTGAACTTTTTAAAAATATGTTCAATTATATGAATAATAAATTATGGTCAATGAGAATATCTACAAAATGAAGGTCTTACATTGAATTTTGATCATAAGTTTTTTTCTCAAATACAGATGTTTTTTCTGAACTACAACTGACATTTTCTCAATTTCAAATGATACTTTCTGAAATACAATTCACTATTCTGAACTACATTTAATATCTACTGAAATTAAATTGACTATTCTGATTTACATCTGATATTTTCTGAAATACAATTCACTATTCCGAACTACATTTGGCGCTTTCTCAACTACTTCTGGAAAAGGTGGAGTATAATCAGTTGACTATTTCTACAGAAAAATGAATGTGTATTCATGCTATTCCAATAACAAATATATCATTGTTTCAATTTCAGCTGGAGAGAGCATTACAACAGGTGTATACAATACGCAAAGGTTCACCAGATCTATAGGATTATTCAAATCGCATTTCTTCAAAGATGATTCTAAACTTATATGCAAAAGCTATGAAGAATTTGATCCAATTGAAAAAGTGCACGATATAAGTGAAGTTATAAACGTGAATAGGACACATGTGATAAAATCTGCATCATTGAATTCAAGTGACAGCAAATTCGATGAATTGGAAGGAGACAGAGATACATTTTTCACATGGGAGAGTATTTTGATGCACATAGTGGTATTCTTCGCCTGTTTTCTGCTTTATTAATTTCAATTGTGTTTCATGATTTAAGTGATTTGTGTGAAAGACGTTTTCAAAGACTAAATAAATACAGTAGTATCATAATAACATAGAGAAATAAGTTGAGTAACTTACTTATATCATTCCTCTATGATATAACACAACAGTCTTGGGATGAACTGTTTTTTGCAATTTCAAACACAAAGAGTGTATTAGAATGACTGAATAAGCGATTAAATTATAGACGATAATTATAATTATTGATTACATGTGGAATATTTTATACAATTTGTGTAATTGAATAGAAAAAAACAATTGAATGTAAATTATTTATTTTCTTAATTACGTATTTTATAAATATGATACGTAGCAAATCAAACTAAATTAAGGAAACTCAAACTCGTTCCACAGTCAAGGATATGATATTCCTGGTAACAGGGAATGATATAGGTTACTAACCCTTAAAATAAATATCCACAATATGATATGCAACTGTTTATTAAAGTAAAGAAATAAAACAATATTTTTCAAGAAAAATTACAAATAACATTATTAAAAATGGATTGTTATCATCTCTTACTTTTGTAAGTTAATAAAAAAATTTGTCTGCAAGCAAATAAAAAATATTATTGTCACATTTCATGAACATTTTGAATAGACTATTCAAACATGATTGATAAAATATTCTATGGATGAGATATATAAATCTGAAAGAGGTAGATTAAATATTGATATAATTATAAATCTGTAAATAAAAAATGTGACAAGGAATAAGCAGAAGCTTGATTTCAAGCGATATTCTAATGATAGGATAAGCTTTATTTATATGTAAGTTATATATTGCATATTGAAACATCAATTGAACTGCTATTTTAACGTTTGAAACTACTTTCACAGAACTATAATTTAAAAATTGAAGTTATTGTCAAACTGTTTGAAACACGTCAATATTCGGCCATTGTGAAATGTGGCATTGTAAGATCAAAACAATTGTGATTGGACGGATATCTCCAGTTACAGTACTGAAATTAGTGAATATCAAGCATTTAACGTCATTCAATCGAGGATTTAAAACAATCGAAAATTACGGAAATAAATCATTATTCATTTATTTATTATGAATATTCAAGTGTAGTATTCACTACCCTTGTAGTGAATTAGAAAAAAAAACAATCGTTCAACAATAGATAGAGATTAAATGTAAGTACCTTAATATGTACTCTAAGAAGATAAATGATCATGAAATCTAAACGATTACTAATAGAATGAACAATTTCATCCATCAATTTTACAATAATAAAACAACTATCAATTCTTTATAGCTAGTTCAAGGCATATGCTTGCTAAAAAATTGTCTAAGATGAATTTAGAATTAACGTTTCTAACAATCAATACCAGTCTTGAAAAGTCTACGAAAATAGGAATCGTACTAAGCGATAAGTTGAGTATATTTTGCAACTTTCATACATACTTGACAATCTTGTAATATGTCAACAGTTCTCAATTTATAAATAAGATAAAGCAAACACAAGTAATAAGATTGATAAATCGAGAAATAATAACGTTAGAGGCGAAAGTTAAGCTGAAAGTATATAAATATGAAGAAAGTGAATAACTACTAATTTTTTCGTGTTTTTGTATTATATATAAGGCACCAAAATGGAATAAATAATACATATAACAATGAATTGACATTTGACTACACGAACATAAAATTGTCAGATTCCAAGAAAAACCCACTGAATGGAATTCCCATACAATTGAATCAAGAAAATTTATCAACAGCCTTACTCAAACAAAATAATAATTTGATTGGTAAGCAATCGAAAGACCTCCTAATAATAGTCAAACTACTAGTGCATAATATTCCTGATGAATACAATGTGGATTAAGAATAACTACATTCAGATGTTTGTTTGTTTGACAAACAAACAAACATCTGAGTGTAAAAATGTAGGGTACTTCAATTAAAATTCTCTACTGTAGGCTAAGTGGAAATTAACTTTGAAATAAGCAAGATATAAACTCAATTCTGTAAAACAATCAAATCAGACTATCAAATAAATAGAATGGTACCAGATAGTGAAAACTTAAAATAGGGCGTTTTGATCAAACAGCAAATGATCCAATCTAGGCCCTAACAACACAAATGATTCGTTATCGTCAGTTGATTTCTGTGAGTAATGTCTTTCATTGATAATCTGGGACTTAATGAGTCAATTATAAAGAATTATCAATAAATAGAACGAATATAATTGACCAAAAATAAAATGACTGATATAACTCACTCAATGGAAGATATTGCTGATCTGAGTGAACAAACGATAACGGACCGGATATGTTGTTACTTTTCTAAGTTAATAAAAATTCAAGAAAACAATTCATCTACTTTATTAATTGATTATTTCTCATCCTGGTTCTCTCTCCCTCTTATGTTTGCCTTTTAACATGTTATAAAGGCCTACGACACCCGCATCAACAATTTGCATGACAATAAATTACTAATTTAAATGGAAAAGAACAGATAATAAGCATAATATTATAAATTGAAATAGACAACAATTGTACGAAAATATGAATATGAACACATGAATGATAAACAAAACTAAGACATAAGCAAACAAATTATATTTCATCTACTAACGCATGAAGCTTCTTCATCTAACTAACTAACTCACAAATTAAGACCGAACTCACTGTTAAATAAATTACTCAATGTATAAAAAAATCAGCTTGCAACGAAACAACGTGAGAAGTTTGTTGTCGAGTAAGAATAAAGCAATATGAAATGATACTAATTAAAGAGATAGTGGCTATAAAAAGCAATATATAAGCAAGAGGGTATTTAATTCGATATAAAAGCTTTCTCATTGGGATTCAAACTGTTTTAGCATTAGAAGCTTATGATTTCAACAATTTTGAAAATGATTTCAACAGTGTATCAAACAACAGCAAGGATTAAATAAGCTTCATTACTAATTGAAAATGTAACTAATAACTAACATCAATTGTTACTCGAATTTTGAATCAATTTCAAAGAGAATTAGAACATGATATACACACACAATAATCACAATGTCTGGTATAACTCCAGCAGATATAAGTTTTCCTCGTTCTTAATTTTCTCACCATCCGGTATAGACTAGATAATCTTCACGTTTCGTGTATTTCTGAGCGAAAATCCTGCCATCAACAGTTGGAACAGAGAATGCCACATCGTCGACTTGAAGGTACTCGCCAGGTAGGAAAGAAGTCCTGCAGGAATGAAATAAAATCAACCAATTCATACATTACATTCCATTAATACATCTAATACATTCAATTATAATTGAAATTTACACTTTCATGAGAGATGTTGTGGAACTTATCCATAATTTATGTAAGAGAAAACAAATGTTGATGATGCCCAGAGCATTGAGACTTAAGTATAGTATTTGAATAAACTTTGTGATTTTTGTGTTTTTGTGATATTTGTTTTCTTTTACCTGGTACATTTTAATTAGATTACATTTGCAATTATGTTGAAACATTGATGAGGTGGAAGTTCTCGGTTGAATTTGATTCATTGAAAAAGTGCTCAACACACGACATTGAATTATTACAAGATATTTATCAATTCAATTGCATCAGAATTTTATAAATTGTAACAGTTTTGGGCTTATTATTACTCAATAAAGATGATTAAACTGAATCGTCTCACATATCGTCTGGTTTCGGAGGTTAACTAAGTATGAATGGATATAGTCTGTCCAAGCAAAGAAGACCCTCTGGCAAGATGATAAAATGACTCCAGCTCGGTCAATATTGGTTAAAAAATTATTGATTTGGTCTCAATCGTAGGAAATATTCTGATCTACAATTTGAGACCAAATCAATATTTTTTAAACCAATATTGACCGAGCTGGAGTGATTTTCTAATCTTGCCAGAGGGTCTTATTTGCCTGGATAGACTATAGAAGTGCAGTTTAGGACATAAGCCTGTTGCATTCATCCAAATTATCTTTCAATAGAAAAATTATCATGATTAAAATTATATTAACTAATTATTATTATTTAAAGTAATATGATTGAAATAATATCTTATTGAATCAGTTCAACTTAGATACAATTGAATCTTGTACAAAATGCACATTCTCTGTGAAATAATGATACAAATTTCTACTAGATGGTTTCAATTGATACTCAAGTCATTTTAGTGAATCGTCTTGATACACATGATGTAGTCCAATCATGTCTGTCCAAGCAAAGAAGACCCTCTCGCAAGATGGGAGAATGACTCAAGCTCGGTCAATATTGGTTCAAAATTATCAATTTGATCTCAAAGTGTAGGAAACAATTTGATCTACTATTAAGACCACATTTATAATTCTTGAACAAATATTGACCAAGCTGGAGTTATTTTTCCATCTTGCCAGAGGGTTTTCTTTGCTTGGACAGACTGTAATATATGTATGTATGTCTTGCTCAACAGCCCATGAAGAGTCTAGGCCTACCAACTGGTTGCCAGTTTCAAATTCACTCTACTATACAGCCCGTCCATGCCAAGAAGACTATACATACATATTGATCATTTATAAACGAAAAAACCATGAATATTGTAGAAAAAAGTAGCAAATAGTATCCTACCTCAGACAATCCATGAGTTTGGAGCCGATGCCAGTCTTCCTGACATTTCTGTGAGTCCAGATCCGACTGACGGCGCATTTCACAGGATAGGACTCTTCCGAGCACATGTCAATATCGGACTCGCTCATCAACATTTTGTACGCTTTATTCACAGGTAACGCTGCCAGGCAGCCGACTATTCTCTTGTTCGAGATGTACATGAGGAACTGTAATAGAAAATGTCTCATTTAGAATGCTTATTGCCATAATCACAAATAAATAAAATGTTAATAAAATCTCAAAACGCTACAAGAATCATTAAGGTTTAATTTTTTGCCCCCTTTGTCTGAGGGTGATGCCTACATAAGCTCTTGAAATAAATCTTACTGCCGTAAAATTATAATCATAATCATCTTTATTGAGTAATAATACATAGAAGAGTACAACAGAAACAGGCAAAGCCCAAAACTGAATGATAGATAGGCGAAATGACAACAAAAAACTAAAAATGCTCCGACAATCAATGATCCATGTAATATATGGATATAATATAATATATTACTATTATATATAAACTATATAATCTATTATTACATGATAATGGATAGATTCAAGATTAGTTTAATTGGCCGTTAGGCTACATGAGCAATAGGCAAGTCATAACTACATACAATTGTACATACAATTGTCATAAGTACATACAATTACAAAGTATCACATAAAAAAATAATATTCGTCTCTAGAATTGCATGAAAATATTGAAGTCACATGAGGAAAATTATTGATATAATAGTTTATGAATACAAGTCAATTTGCTTAACCATAGACTAATATAACAGGTCAGACTATAGAATCGTCAAAATGACATAATATTTTATTTTGGCTTGGCCATTCTTTCCTCAATCAACTTATTCTTTCCTGTATAATAATTTGTTGGTTTGTACAAAAAACCGTAAAATAAACCTAATGAGGAAATAATCTTGAGAAATGGACCACAATAAAAGTATAGTCAGAATACATGGATCCTTGGGTGTAGTCTTATGTACGAACATAATATAGGCTAATCATGTACATGAAGTTGAAAATACTCAGCTCTGTCAAGACAGTCTAAAGCTAGAGAACAAAGGAGTAGAGCTAGGATTACGCTTGTTTCAATGTACTCCTGAAGACAGCTGGCACACTGTCCTGAGAGAGCTGAGAATCAATAACAGTCATTCACCATCCGAGTCAATTTTTGGCGTCTGCTATACCCAACTAATAAATGATTACCGGTACTGAACTGAATTCAGTAGAACTAAACTCTGATAAATGAATACTAACCTGTGTTTCTGGGTGCAGTTTCTCTGGTAGGTATCCTAGTTCATTGTCAATGACCTGAAGAAGACCTTTGACCCTTTCCCACCATGATTTCTGATCAGCAGGTAGAACCAATATGACACGGTCCATACGGTAGCGTCTGATCAATCTTTCATTCTGCCAGCCCTGGGAATCACAATCAACCAAACGAAATTGTATTACGAAAATGAAGAAGAACACAGAACTCACATTCAAAATGTGTTAAGAAAAACACCATCTCTCATTCCACCGATCCTAAAAATCACATAGATATTCAACAGATCAGTCACCATCTTGGCAAGATTTGTTTTACCTGCTACCGTAGACATAGTAGTTACTTAGTCTATGCTGCTATAGAGACTACAATTATAATTAAAGTGTAGCCATTCAGTGCCAAACTTTCAATTGGTGAGCTCAGTCTACAGAAACTCTGAAATCAGCCTTTGGTTGCACAATTTCTGTAGTTTGGCCGAGCTCGCCATACTTTAGCCAACTCTCTTTAGATTTACATAGAAATAATAATATAGAAGTCTCAAATCATGTAAAATAGCTCCCTTAAGAAGATTAGTAAATAATATATGGTAAGTATGTAGATATATGTATTAGTATTATTACCATATAATAATATATGGTAAGTATGTAAGTATGTATGTATTAGTAAATATATGGTAAGTATGTATAGTAAATAAGTCATTCCATTTGAAAGCATTGAAATCATTTTAATTCATCTGTTTCAACGGATGCGTTTGATATGTGCACCATACCAATTTCACCAAACCATCTCCACCTTTAGAAATATTTTCCCCTTATCATTTTGCGCGGGGAGGAGTTGAGGATAGATTCAATTGGGTATATTTTCTAAAGAAACAGTTCCGGTTTGCCTCAGCAAATAATATGTGGACAGATAATGGGATTGATGTGAACTTTTCGAAGCAAAATTATGTAGAGCTGATAAATACGTATAGTGGTAATATTTACAATACAGATGTGGGTAGAGACGTGGATTCCCAATCCTCTCCCAATAACTCGCAATTAAATCCAAATTTCATTTTGGATGAGCAATTCAAATATAAATTCTCAAAAATTCGATGTTTAACCCAACTAAGATTAGCTAGTAATCTGGTACTTATTTGTTGAAGGAAAGGGTATTTGGATAAATTGTAAAGAACACTGTTTAATATACAATTTGAGAACAGACGAAACAGTAGAAAACATCTTATTAGTCTGTCCAATGTATAATCACATAAGAAGACAATTCATTGCCAAATTTATAAAGAATATTGTTAATGACGGAAATAAAGCAATGGTGCTCTTGTCCAACTTGAGTGTAGACAAAATAAACTCTGTATATAATTTCACAGTGGAAGCAGTTAGAACGAGATCAAAGATATTAAGCATAACTGGTTAAGAGGTTGAGCCAACAGTGATATTATAAACAATAAATAATTATTTATACAATTAAATTTTTAAATTTGACGTTATTACATTGAATTGGTGTAAATATTTTACGTGACTTGTTAAATTGTTTGTATGCATGATTTTTTACTATGACATGTGTTTGTAACGCTTTGTATGGGGCATAGCCCCGATTGCAATAAACTTTATTTATTTATTTTCAATATTTTCTTTCAATTTCTTTCCAAAAGTAGAATATACAACAGAAAAGGAATATACTGGAGAAGTACGATGCCTTATAGCAATATTTAATAAAAATTAAATACTGATTTAGAGAAATAAATTACTATGGCAAAATTCATTAAGCTATTTGTAACTGAACTCTATGCTTTTATGTGGGTATATTTCACCCTCTATGCAATGTTTTAATTTTACTAGGCGCCAGGATCTCAAAGTATGTTCAAGCAAAGAAAACATTCTGGCAAGATAAAAAATAACTCCAGCTCGGTCGATATTGGTTCAAAAATTGAAAATTTGGACTCAAATTGTAGGAAACATTCTAATACTCAACACCTCTGTTACATGGTGTAAACTCAGCTTCATTATGTGAGTGAATTCTATTTCTTGTATCAACATTTTAAATTCCATATTTTTTACTATTTTGGAATCTAAATCATCTGATTTTCAAATTACAGGACTGAAGAAACTTAAACTTGCCATTTTGAGCACTTTAAACTATCATTTAAGCATTTTGAAACTTAAAACTATAATTTTTGAGATGAACTATCATCTAAATTCGGATTGAAATAATAAGGGCTATGTCTGTTTTTTCCACTTCTATAGATTATGATTATGATTGTATATTATTAAATGATATGATTATTAAGAGAATATAGAAATAGAAGATTTATTTATTTATTTAGCGTATGGCTTTTAATAGTGGGGAGACCCAAGGGTTGTTCCACTTCGCCAGATAACCTCATTTTCCCCAAATAAAAGATGAATAACAGTGACAAAAAAACTCACCAGAAACTTGAACAGAGTGTGGTTGTTGTGATACTTTTCGTGTACGATTTCATCGTCAGGATCTCCCATCTGATAAACCAGGCTGCAAGTAGGGCATACCTTCTCACCCAGCTTCTTCTGACCCACGTCAATTTGAAGCTGATCACTGCTGATTGGCCTGAACTTGACCGGAGTCAAACTTTTTGTTCCCTTTTTGCTTGGAGATGACAACTTCGAAGCGGAAGTGTTGCTGATACTGCAAGCAATCAGATGAGTTACTAATTATTGATCAATAATTGAATTATAAAATTTCTTTATTTGATCGAATCACGAACATACAGCATATAGCAAACATATTAGCATATTACCTGAGCAATTAATTTTCATAAGCATATGATTAAACAAAACAAAAATCAGAGGAACAAATAAAACATAAGATGGAAACATGCATGGGAATACGAATTATACATAGAATCTTACTCAAGAAAAAAATCAACAATTGATTTTTTTCATTCAATCAAAAAATTTCTACATCATCAATGATTTATAATTAATGATGAGAACTAACAATTTTTTATAAATTGATCCCAATTCACGTAATCAATATCTGATTTATTAAAGTTATTTCAAGGTAAAACATAGCACATAACACACTTCATAGGCTTTACAGATATAGGTCTCCGTAGCTTGAATACAAATCAAATATTCCAAGAGCAAACTTAAGAGCTCATGTGGGGATCAATCTTAGGAAAAGAAGACAAATTCCTTGATTAGTTCTTATTAATATAGGAATTACTCTAGTCGATAACTATTTTGCTATATTTCTAGATTGTACATTGCCCTGATACATTTAAAATTAACTCAACAAATATTTGAGAGTGCAGAGGAAAGATTATTAATACAATTCCGAAAAGCAGAATTTGAGTAAACAATAAAGTAATAACGAGAACGTAACTCAACTCACAATTTGTAACATACTTACTCTGTGAATTTTACAAAGTTAATTCAAGTTTTACTGTAAAAGTTAACTTAAATTGTACTGTAAAAGTTTACTTACTCTGTAAATTTTGGAGTACTGTTGTCGAAGATTGAGAACAGCTTTGTAGGCGTTCTTTTACGCGGCGATCTCCTGGGAGAAGAACGCAGAGGTGTGACTCCAAGCATTTTCTGTGGAGTACTCAAACTGGATTCTGAAAATTTAAATCAAAACAAATATTACTAATCAAAGTACTCAGAAATATTCATTATTCAACTGAGAATCAACTCCAGAAATCATATAATAATAAAAAAATATATAAGTTTAATTTTTATTGACATAGAACATAACTTTTTGAACATTATCCACTGAAATTGAAAGAAAAATAGTACATGCTAAACTAATATCAGTTATAATACCTAATATTACAACCAATATAATTATTTCATTATAGATCATTGTTATAGTTTTAATAATGAATGAATGAATGATATATCAAACCTGATCAACTTCAAGTTATATTACTAATATTACATGCTTTTTATAAATTTCTATGAATTATAGTGTTAATGGCCAGTGTCTGGCCTGGTTTTTCCTGTTATGCTTGGGGTTTCTGAAAATTTAAAGTAAAGATACCTCTGTGATCAGTGAATAACTGAAAACATGAATGTTTTGCGACTGATATTATTATTATTAATTAACCTTTTTGAAACAATTGAGACAATGATGTTTCAAGACAAATTTTGCGTCCAATCACTATAGTAAACATCAAGAGGGATCGTTCAACAACAGATGAAAATAAACAAAACAAAACATTTTGAATCAACTAAAACTGTACAAAACGCACAGCATTTATAAAATATTTCAAGTAGTTTCGTTCTATCTGTTAGAGTTCACTATTTCACCTACTTGTGATTTGTAATTGTCCCATTGTAATTACGGTAGGCCTACTGTAATTTTTCGAGTATCTTTGTCAATTCAATATTTTGCTTGTGACAATAGTTTTTGATTCTTGAAATATATAAATATAACTCACGCGGACTATCAGTGATGGAAAGATTTCCAGTTGTCTCAGTGATGTCGAGCAGATTGTCAACTGGCATGTTTTCATCATTCTCATCGTCGAGCTGTCCAATCAGCTTGGAGACATTCTCCTGACGCTGTTCGTCGTCCTCGTCGATGACGCGGCCGTCCTCTATCAGATCGAGAATATCTGACGCAGTGCCCAGCTGCTTGAAAATCATCGCTGCGTCCTGATCGTTGCTCAACAGCTTACGGCGTTTCGTCTTCTCCGGCAGGATCACGTTGTACGGGCTGCAACGAGGAAATTCAGTAGTCTATTACAAGATAATGAAACGTGTGGATTAGTTGTCACAAAAATATACAGAGTGAGTTAAGCTCACAGTTGATGGACACGTTAAGCCGTCGGTCCCAGTTGCCTAAGAAGCAGTCGTTAGGTCATGTCAGAGGCTCTGAAACTGATCAGGTGTGACCTGAAAACTCTGAAACCAGACGTTAGCCAGCAAGGTCACACGGTATTATTATTATTATTACTACAGATGAGCATAGTTGAGCTGAGTTAGGTTATTTACTTAGGTTCAATTTCCTATCAAAAAGACGAAAACTACCAAAATTTGATACTTAATACAACAGCAAATATGATACTAGGCTGATACGATAAGTTTTCTTCATCTCTGTTTTTCTATGGAGCGTTTCAATACTTCAATAATACAATATTTGAGTAAATGATTACAACCAACACACTAATATAGTAATATACATAATAAACTAATATATTTAGTTTAGAGAACTAATTAGTTGGTACAGTATTGCTTGTCGGAGATGTTGGCCAGGTTGGCGCAGTGGTCTGGGGCGTTGAAACCTTCAGTCCACTAGAGACGCCTGGGTGTGGGTTCGGATCCCAATGGGCATGGCATGGGTATTTTCCACATCATCAATCAAGCTTGCACTCATTATTCATTACTAACGAACAAGCGAAAAATGCTTATGTGGGCATAATCCGCAAAAAAAGTACATGATTATTACTTAGCGTATGGCTTTCAGTAGTGAGGAGACCCAAGGGTTGCTCCACTTCGCCATAACATAACCTACTTTTTCCTAAATGGTTCGCTAAATGTTCGAGCAAAGAAGACATTCTTTCTGGCAAGATAGGAAAATTACTCTAGCTCAGACAATACTGGTTCAAAATTATACATTTGGTCTCAAACTGTAGGAAACATTCTAATTGAAAAATAAATAAAAATCAAACACCCTTTTTTTGAAAACTTTAAAATTATAAAAAACAAACATTCTGATCTATGATTTGAGAACAAATGTATAATTTATGAACCAATATTGACAGATTTGGAGTCATTTTCTCATCTTGCCAGAATGTCTCTCTTCTTGAACCGACTATAGCCTACATTATCCCATGTTCAACACACTCGTAATTCAATTCAGCACATCCTAATTGGGGAACTCGACAAGAGCTTCAAAAATTCGATTAAATCGTTGTCGATGTTGTTAATTCTATCGTTCATACCAGAATAAACAGTAGACACATCCTATAATGTGAAAAGAATTGACATCAGTGTGTTTTATTTCATCGAAGAACTTCAACAAACATTGTGATGATACGTATTCAATACTTGAATAAATGATTGATTATATTTGAAAAACACGAATCTTTATTCTTTATTCATACATCGATACAACCACTTGGATTGGGAGGAAAAAATAGACATAGCCTGTGCTCTTCCTCTCTCAAAAATTTTATCATGAATCAACATTCAATGAATATGAGTCATATTCAGTTAGGAGCTCTGACTATTTAGTAGCATATTGCTTCTGAAAGATACATGAAACTCAATCCAACCCACCTTATCGGCGATTTTCCGGCGCTCTTGAAGAACTTCCTCTTCTTGCCAGAACCTTCACCGTCGCTCACCGCCTCCCGCCTAGCCTTGGTGAACTTCATCGACCACGGGTACGGCGAATCCTGCTTCGACGACTTGCTCTTTGAACGCGGCGTTTTTCGCGTGGTCTGAATGAGCGAATCATTAAACAGAATATTATCAGTCTTACTGGGCGATTCGAATTGTTTGTTGGCAGGCGTTTTGGGCGAGCTACGCGTGGGGCTGACGTCACTGTGTGGACTGTCTTTGGTCGACGACTTTTTCTTGCTGGCGACCACTGGTTTGCGCGGTTTAATCGAGTGACTGACACCGGTGTACATTTCGGTTTTCGGACGCTTGTGGTGAGTGCCCAAAGAGCGTCTACCGCCTCCTCCACACGACCTACGAAAAAAAGACAAATAAGTGAGTAACAGATGTATTTCTTGAATAAAGCCTGATGTACACGGGGTGAGTGGTGGCGGCCAGTTGAATAGCTGCAGCCAATCACAACTATTGTTGTTCAAGGACAAGACAAAGGCTGTGATTGGCTACAGCTGTCCGACTGTCCTCCACTACTTACCCCGTCTACAGCAGGTTCAAACAGTGAGAACTGAAAGATTTGTATTTCTCATATATGCACATGAAAGGAAGAGGAAATTACACATGAAAGAGGTCAATACCTGAAAGAGATAGAGCAATTGAAAAGGATGCCTTGCAGTGGAATCCTCCAGGGAGAAGAAAAAGAGGAAGGCCGAGGATTTCATGGAGGTGAACAATATAAAGTGAGCTTGACAAGGTGAAGAAGACATGGCGAGAGGTGAGAAGAATGGCGGAGGATAGAGAGGGATGGCGGCTATTCGTGGATGCCCTATGCTCCAACTGGAGTTACAGGAATTAAGTCAAGTAAGTCATATATGCACATGAATAATGAAAAAAGCATTAAAAAATCCATAAAGATAAGACAAATAAACATATTACAGACGTATAATCTTGATTATGCAATGAGAACCAATAGATTTGAATTTCTCGTATAAGTTGAGCACAAGAATAATGATATAGCAATGAACAAACCAATACATAGGCATTTTTCGAATGAGGACATGAAATATCTGTGGAATATACACAAATTATAGAGTTGACACTCTACCTGAGATACATAGTAAACAAACTTACAACAAACATACAACAGTAAACAAACTTCTTGCTTATATGTGCGTGTAAATATGTGGTGACGACCTTAATCACGACAAACCAAAACCAATATACGACTTAACAAAGCGTATGTGTCCGCAATGTTTTTTTGGGAATGTGTGGTACTGTACTTTGTCTCAAGTTAATGTGAATAAGATATAGGCCTGCTATTCAAGTTTCATGCCTGGTTTTTATTGCGAGGGGTAGAATTTACAGTGTGCTAAAATGATCTCAAGTAGCCTCATTTCACAAGCTTCTCAATAAGACACGAAATATTCAATGTGGATGAAATTTGATGTAGCCCAAGTTAATTTCAAAATTTAAAATTGACTTTTACTTTTGAAGAGGAAATCATCTATCAATTTTCATCAAGATGACGAACAAATAGCCTTGAATGGTTGATTGGATGTTTCAGGGTGATAACAAAATATTTGGTAGGCCTAGCTTATTTGTGAAATTGATGTAATATCAAGACTTCACTAACTATTTCCGATGATAAACTTAGCAATTCAACAAATTTGAGAAAATGTTAACCCAATGTACAACTATGTTACCTTGACCACAGAGACCTAAATCCTCAGAGGATTCAGCTCCTCTGTGCCTTGACATTGAAACTCAAATGTGAGATCACAAAAACTTTCCGGGTGATTTAGATTGCAGCTTCAATAAAAATATATAAATCACACAAACCTTTTCCGCTTTAGAGAGCCATCATGGAACAGCCTGACTCTGGATTTGTAGTTATTACTGTCCATGACAGGCCTGGAAAGCTTGGGAAAATCAGTCTTTGAAATCGGTGCTGAATTGCCATAGAAACTCGACGGCTTGAGATAAGTATCAATAACTGTTGATTTCTCCATGTCGTCATCATCAGATCCTTCCTTTGAGCGCCAAGTCTTATCAGGAAACAAGCACTTGCGACTTGATACGTTCATCAGTTGCTCTGAAAATTACGAAAATGAAAACATATGATAATGGAAATTATCAATAAAATTATATTTTATAAAACGAAAGATGATGAAGCTTCAAAACCTTCAAGACCAATAAAGTTGAATACGTGGATGAAAATAGAAGCCACTTAAATATCCTAATAGAGAATATAAAATTGAGAAACAGTGTAAGTCTCATTTGTTATTAGCCTACTCAGTCGAGTCAGTTGAAATGTTTTCACTGTATCATACTGGAAATATTGTAACCCTAAATTTTCAATTGAATTGAAGATCAGAATCCTTTCAAAACAGTTACAATGTCTCATTAACCGAATAAATTTCTACTGACAATTATTTTGTGAATAAATAACAACGACCTACAAATATATTAATGATTGAAATGTATTCAAAATAGACTTGAACGGTAGAGGTGCGGTGGTGGCTTTTGATTTCAAACCATGCTTAGAGTAATTTCAGGACTATTTTTAATCTCAGATTTGAAAATCAACAACACTGTTTCTGTTCAATTATGCACCATAGTCGTCCACAGATCATTGGAATAACCAAGGACGACAATTCTTCCGTCACCACTCCCTGTTTCTTCCTCCGGTGATGCCGCTTCGTACTCAGGGATAGCTAGTAAGAGAGTGTGTGGGAGAGAAGGAGTGATGTTTTGTTTGGGTGAGGAGAATGAGGGTGGAAAACTGTGGCAACAGGGATGAGCAACAGTGATCTTGGTAGTTTAAATGATCTGTGGTTCAATATAAGCAGTGTACATATAAAGTATATTTCTCCATATTATTCGGAATAAGTTAGTTACGGTACCGCATGGATAATGCATCAAGTTATTGAAAATTATAGTATTGTAGCGGACCATTCAAATTTTTAACCAATAAATGAATAGTGAACACGTTGCACTACGGCATAATTGAGCTTGAAGTTGATAAGTTAATAAACAAATAAATTTTTATCTCCTCTGTCAGGGGAGATGAGGAGGCTGGGTTCTTTGGACTTCAGGAGAGTTGGATGGATGGAAGCTGGCATCCAAGCCACTGTATGAACTCTTCCACAGAGTACATTTGTGACAACGAAAGTAACAAGTGTACTCTGTGGAAGAGTTCATAAATGACCAGAGGACAGGAGGCCATCCACTGACTTAAATCATGGACTAATCAAACTTAACACAGCCTATCCAGCTACAACTGGTCAACGACAACGCAGCTGTAATAAGAAGGTGCTGTAATATAATTCTATCTCTAAATGTAACTAATCGACAAAGGAGATCTTACCTGACTTGGCCAACAGTATTTTTGCTGGAGCACTTTTAGCTCCCTTTTCAGGAGTTCGGAAGGCACTCTCCATGTTGGAACTGAAAAATGTAAAAGTTAATTAATAGTTTCATTTACACATACAGTTAATTCAACTTAGCTTTAATATTGAAATTAATGAATGGCAATCGTTATGATTGTACCCATATCATGTTAATACTACCGAACTGTACGTATATAATTATTAGGGTAAGTTATTTTATTATTGTACTATTGGTTTGCTTATTGCTTATTAGTTCAAAAAATATTTTACCAACTGCATTTTCATAGAAAAAACATGAATCGAGAAATGCAGTGATGGAGTAAGCTAATTTGGCTAGAACCTAGTTGCAATAGCCTACTAAAAACGTTGTAAAAATAGAATAAATACCCAAGTTAGTTGAGTCTGAACATTTGCTGATTTTACAGGGTTAATTAAATAGTCATGAGTTCTACAGTATGAAATTTACTACTGTAGGCCTATATAAATTTGAATCATCAAGTAACAAACTTCATAATAGAAGGTCTATCTAAAAAATAGCCTAGAATGCGACCCCAATTACAATAATAATTAAAATTGATTATTCAATTCTTATAATTATTTCTCTACTTTTCAACTGGATTATCAAACAACTTGGAAAATCAACAAGTAGAATAAAATTGTTGAACTGGAGTTGCTTTAGTGAATCACGAAGACACATTAGCTATTCAGTGTTAAAAATTAGAGTAGCTTATAAAATCGGAAAGTGGACAAGAAACCAAGTACTATATACTATCAAGCAGACTAGTTTCTTATAAATTTGATAGCGTTATTTACATGGTTGCGATAAACCGTTACTTCCAAACAAAAGGGTGAAAACTAAAAACTCTGCAAACGGTTATTTCAACTTACCAAGGTTATCCGTGTATTGATGGAGCAGGGAATCTAAACTCACAAGTTAAGTAATTATGATCAATCAATTAGAATTTTACATAATCCCCTTGTAATACAAACGAAAGAATTCGAAAGCTTTGTTTAAAATACTGCTCTGCGACTGCAACCCAACCAAACCAAGCTGTTGTGTTCCTTTGCAGAATGCGGAATGCCGTAGAATTGGCGGCATTTCAGACATCTGACCAGTGACGCCAACGTTACGCATCAAACAATTCTTCCATGTATTTGGAATTTGACTGTGGAAACGAGGAAAACGATAAAATTTATCAATAATAGTAACAGAATAACTAATTTGACTTGAAAATTGATCATCTAATAGCATAATAATATTACTGAACTGACAAATGACTTCAGAAAGTTTGAAGGTTTGAGATCAGCTATTATAAAGGCTGAGGACATCAAATGACGTCATATTCCAAAAGTGGCTACCGTAGCTGCAACACAACAAGTTGCCGACACGACATAGCATCGACAAACCAAATGTTTTCTAAGAATAATCAATTTTCAAAATAGAAGAAAGGATTTCTCATATTGAAAGGATTTAAGTAAAAGAAATAGACGTTTATCCTATTATGACTTCATTCGTTATCTCAAACAAACGTAATGTCGAATAGCCTTGATTTAAAAATCTGTTCAAACAAGCATAATAATAAAAAAATTAATAGTGAAAGAATATTATGAGAATGCAGTACGGTACGGTAGCTATGATAATGCAGAAACTATATTCATAATATATGCAAATTTATGTCTGCATACAATCGATTATGTTCTTTATCACTTGATAAGGTAGCCTATTTAAGAAAAAATAATACTTATACCTACTAACAAAAAAGTAATTTATAGGAATATCATGAGTTAATACTGTACCGGTACTGAAGCCTACTCAATAAAATTCCCTATACAATGCCAGTGGAAAAATATAGGCAAGGCTCAACATAAATAAATTAATAAACGATAAAACCCTTGACTCATGCTGTAGTGTTTTCCCTTTTGACTATAATTTATTTATTTATCTATTTACATTGCTTTCTTACATTCATTTATACAATACATCAATAAAAATCCACAAAAATAAAGGGTACATTATTAAAACATTAAAAGTTACAGAGAAAAAATCATTACATGAGTTACTGGTAACAAAATAATGTATAATACAGAAAAAATAGGTGGGAGTGTCAATAGAAGGAGAAATGAATGTAAGCCCCACGAAAGCAAAGCTTGTGTGTGGGAATTTCCTGTTCAAAAGAATCAATTAAGAAGATAGCTAAGTTAGTTGAATAAATTTGTCTAAAAAGTACTTAGTTGAGTTTATAGTTAACTTTGATATAAATGTCCATTGATGATGAAATAAGGTCAAAATTATGTTGTAATAATGAGAACATATATTTTAAAAATATTTGTATACTTTCCAAAATACCCATTTCAACTCAAAGCTGTTGAGTAAAATTCAATTTATTTGATTCTATTCAAGCACTCGCATTTTCAAACCTAGGTTTTAAAATTGGTTACCTAATATTTACAAATAATTTTGAAAACAAGAGCTACTTTAATGAGTCTCTTATCTTTCACTTCCAGGCTTGAGCAAAAGTTCACATAATTATTTTTTAACAACATAATGTTTAATTTTGGAATACATTTCCATTTTCCTCTAGGTAGGCCTACTGGTTCTAAGCAGCAGCAATTCAAAAGAGCTGGAGATAACTTACTATCTACTTATTAGCCTATTTTATTTGTGCCTATAATGTCTTGAAGTATGGTACGGTACTGTAGCCTATATCTTGACTTGAGGCACCACCCTTTTACTAGAGGAAATCCCTCTAGTAGACCTAATCAGTCAAGTCAGTGATACACTATAGGCTACTCACATGAAAACGTCTAGAAAAAGCAACATCTGCATCTTCAACCTAGAATTGCAGAGCGCATGATATTCAACTAGGATAAATTAGATGGTAATGCTTGGGATGAATATTATACCAAACAAAATATTTTGATATTCAACTAGGATAAATTTGATGGTGATGCTTGGGATGAATATTATACCAAACAAAATATTTTGGTATTAATAGTTTTTATTTGCATAAAAAAATTTACAAAAAAATACATCCAAAAGCTCACAATCTCTAGGTTTTGGGGAGTAAGGCCTACAGTATTATTATTAAGATAGATAGTTTTTATTTGCATAAAAAATTTACAAAAAATTACATCCAAAAGCTCACAATCTATAGGTTTAGGGGAGTAAGGCCTACAGTATTACTATTGAGATAGATAGTTTTTATTTGCATAAAAAATTTACAAAAAATTACATCCAAAAGCTCACAATCTATGTTTAGGGGAGTAAGGCCTACAGTATTACTATTGAGATAAATTTACAATATGCTTCATTCACTCACTAGAGCTGATCTAAATACAGATTATTCATGCGATATATTATTGAATAATCATCAATTAGCACATGAAAATCAATCAAGATTTTAAAAGTTTGTACAATACTTGTACAATCAAATACATAATAATTTCATTAATAATAATAATAAGTCAGGTAACAAGTGATCAATTCGCTCTTTCAAATTTGTAAAATAAACTATAAATGTAAAATTCTGTGTGTAGAATCATTATGTATTATATTTTTCTTATTTTTCCTAAAATATATCATCATTATTCCTCCAATAAAATAATTGATACCGGTAGCTATAAGTTACAATAAACTCTATTGGAACAAATATTTACCATAAGTTGAGCCATATTATTTCAAATCAGAGAATAATCATGTGTATTGTTCATTACAATACCAGTGTTACTGTTCAAAAAATTAATCATGTAATGACCAACCAATCATGTAGGCTGCCATACTGAAATTTAGTTGACGTAGCCTACTCATAACATGATATATTCATTCATCTTGAATTTATTCATAACTAATTGAAAATTTATCATCTATCCCCTAAGTTACACAGTATAGTAACTTAGGGAGTTTCCCTACACATTTTGGTAATTCATATCCTATTTCATACTTGTAAAGAGATGTTTTTGATTTAATTTTGATTGTCTTGTTTCAGAACAATTGAATACAATTACTACCATCTAAAAGTGATAGTTCATCACTTTGAGCCACCAAAGCAAAAAGAATAAATTTCGAATCTATTCAAGTTACCTTGCCTCAGACTGTACAAATAATGCATATTATAAGTTTATAATAAGAGAGGGTCAATACATTTGTCAGCTAGCAATACAGCGTATTTCGACTGGAGCATCAACAGGTACTTCGTTGTAAAGTGTACTGAACCAAGTTTCAATCCCTGGTTGTCTCTCTGATATCCACTGCATGTTGGTGTTCAAGTTTTCCAGTAGCTTGTCAGTGGAAGACTTCACAAGGCTGGCATCTTTTTGAATAGCCGCAGATAAGTTTGTCAATACCTGTTGATAAAAAAAAATTCTCAGTAGCAAATTTGATCCTTATATTCATCGAATCAGAACAAATCGTTTTTTATTTCTAATACTGTACTATAGAATGAATAGGTTATTACTCCACTTTCACAGTTTTCCATTACGGTACTCGATAAAATAAACTCAATATTAATTTTTAAAGTAGGCCTACCAATAACTAAGAATCAGAATATCAGAACTCAGAACTAGAATTGAAAGATATAATACTGTATTAGAAAAATAAGAACACATCTTAATAATTATGATGTGTTTTTATTTTTATAGGTGTTATATTTTTATACGGTAGGTAACTATCATTATTATAGTGAGTAAAACAAATTACTTCTATTAAAAAATAACTTACCTATTAGGAATTGAAGAATTTTTAGAAAATTGAAAATTTAAAAGATCTTTTAAATTATTCAGCCTATTAGATGTACCTATAATTTGTATTATGAACGACTACTTTTATCTTTTAAACTTGAATTCAAATTATTTTACTTACCAAATCTGACATTCCGAATAAGGACATTTTATTTGAAATCATTCCAATAAAAGTATTGACATCAGTGGCGCCAAACCTGAGAATTAAAATGACAAAATAAAAATAATCCATCGATTTTTTACATAAAATTGACGTATATTGCACATTCGAAAAAACATGATTTAAACTACGAAAATTTGTAGGTGCCTACTAGGCTGTTACCACAGAGTAGAGTGTGTATACGTATAGGTAGCCTACCGTAGCCTACTTCTTACTCTGTTCCATAATAATTCTGAAAACTCTGTTGATTATTCTCGTCATGAGATAAAAATGAATAACGTAAGTTACATATAGGTAAATTTCTCATGGAAATATGAGAAACAATGAAGACATTTGAATATTTATAGTTCGAAATTGCTGAATATCAATATTTCCCAATTCTTCGATAATACTTATCTTCTCAAGAGAATTCATACAATTCTATATTATAATTTGAAATTAATATAAAAAGTTAGAGGTTCCATCTAAATGAAATTGTAAAATATGTTGTAACAAATGTAACTTGATGTAGGCTACCTTGCAACCAATGCACTGAGGTTTTGTATGAGGTATTTCAAAGCAAAGAAGGAGTTGTCCTCACGACCAATTATGGCTTGGAAAAATTCTTTGGAATCAGCAGTTGAGAGATCATAGAGGGTAGCCCTGGAACAAAAAAGTACAACATATTCAATACCGTACTCAAAATATTTATTGATTATGACACTTCACTAATAAATTAATTGAGACCTGCATAAAATGCTAACACACTAATCACCTTATTCATAGAGTTCAAGAAATTTCTATTCTTATTACTCAAACTCTTTTACAAGGTCGTCACAATATTTATTCAAAATTAAGATGATTTGATTTCTAATTGATTTGATGAGAAGTTATAAAAGCATCAATTGAATGGAATAATAAATGTGCAGACAATAACATGGTAATAATTTTCAAAGCCTGATATACGTAGGCGTTTACATCTCATTCAAGAGTACAGAATAAAATAATTACATCAATATAAAATAAACTTTCTCGATTTAAATCCTGCAGGAAACTATAATGATATGATACGAGTTTTGAATAAATTGTAAATTATTATAGTTCATTGGTATAGCGAATACCTGTGAGAGAAACATTATATAAATTAATTTATCTCGAATTATTTGGTAGACTACAGCCGTACGTGGCATTAAATTTAATTTATAAAATTATTTTTTTTTTATTGAAACTTACAAATGGTATATAACTTCCTTGCATTATCCCGTGTAAATTATAAAGGTATACACCTCCATTTATCTAATTATTAGGTTCTGTGTCGTATAAGTTACTTACTCCAAGTAGTTTGGTGGACTGCAAGCAAGACCACTAATAGCCTCAGATTTTCTCTGACTGTTCGTTGTTGTTCTGATTATATTTTTCAAGTAGTTTCGCATCTTATCAGTACCCTCCTTTGCAGCATAGCATCTGACTGTACTTTGAACATCTTGTGGAATCCTTTAAACAGAATTTTGTTACTTTTCAAGTTTTGTTTGAGTAAAATATGAGGTGGGGTAGGCCTACGACTACTATTGGGGTATATTTAGTGGTACTGTACTATAAGTTATAATGGAATTGTAATAACTACCCGTAATAATGAATAAAAACGCTCAAAATAATACGGTAGGAGTAAGCCTACACTTATTATCACTCAGGAAATCAACACCAATAAATAATTAATTGAAAATTAATAAAAAACTAAATAGGATAATTCTGGTAGTACGTAGATAGGCCTCAATGAATGCGTATCCATTTTTTTTCTTGATTTTTCTTTAATATTCTGTTAAACTCTTCATACAAGAATGTAATAAATCAGTTTTGGACCGGAATCATACACGTCTATAAAAAAATTGCACTCTCATCTGAACCATACTTTTTCCTATAATAGCCTAGATTTATCATTTATTTATTTAGATTGACTTAGTTTAATTCATAAGTCTGTGTATAATAGGTCTGTGGTTGCCTGTTTTTCTTATTTAGGTCTACATAGACAGTTAATTATTTTGTACTAAATGAAAGTTCATTCAGATTATTCAGGAGAATAAATAGGCTGAAGAATATTGATTTTGAAGATTGTTGAGAGAGTAAAACAGGATGAAATTTGAATTCCAATCCTTCAAAAACTAGCATCAATTATTCTCAAACATACTTTTCTATTCATATTTTTAGACAGATTACAATAACGCTCACCCTAGTGGTTTCACAAAATACAGTATATATATATACATATAGTATAGTATGAGTTCAAACTTATTAATCGATAAAAATGAAAGCAATGCCCTTTTTAAAAACTTGAAAATATTATTTAATCACAGTAAGTTAGACATGTTTCGATGCTTTATTAATAAAATTTTCAAGTTTTCAAAAAGGGTATTTGATTTTCATTTTTATCCATCAATTTTTTAATAGACCTAAGTGTGAATTTCAATTTTCAAACTTATAATAAACTAGCCGGCAGGCTCGCTTCGCTCGGCTTCTCCGCCTAGCACGGGGGCTCCGCCCCCTGGACCCCTGACAGTATCAGCAGTGTCAGTGAGTCAAACAAGCTCGCTTCGCTCGCCTGCAAATTCGGTTCAGAAGGGATTCAAAATTTATTGAACACAGCATTTCTAGACCTAATTTGGACCAGTTTACCAAATTTCAACATTCTTTACCAATTTATTCGCAAAAATCAAAGAAAAACTCCGAAAAATAGTAAACGCTAATATTGAGCGTAACCTTGGGAAGTATACCGGACATAGTTTGAAACTTGATTCAATAGGTATCTTTCAAATTAGTTCATCTATAATCTCGCTGAACCATTGAATTTACAGTAAGGATTGGTCGTATCAAGGCGGAAGATATGCAACCCGCAATACATCTACAATTTAAAAAAACTGATAACTGGCGTAATCTTGAACGGAATTCAAATATATTTTAACACAACATTTCTAGACCTTATCTGAACCTGCCTACCAAATAACAACCTTTTCTACCGATTGGTTCTTGAAAAAAATGGAGAAAACGCCGAAAACCTATACAAAAACTTAAATATTTGGCGTATCCTTGAAAAGTTTTCAAAATCCGTTCTTAGCGAGCATCTCAACGTCCAACTGAACATGCATGCCAAATTTGAACGCATTCGGTTCAGTGGATTTTTAGTTCTGGTGATGAATGAATCAGTCAGTGAGTGAGTCAGTCAGTCAGTCAGTGCCATTTCGCTTTTATAGATATAGAAGATAATAATAATAATTTTTTATAACACTATGCACTTCTTCTAATACTATGCACTCATATATTCTTTAAGAAGAAGAAAACTATATGGTAAGCCCACCTTGGTATAATACCATTGATGAAGTCTGAAAACGTGTTAACTGCTGTTTCTCTACAGCCTTGTACATTGTAATAGCAGGCTGCTTCAATTATTTGTTCTCTATTCAAATTTGACAACGGTTCATCTGTGGCTTTATCAGTGAAGCCGGTGGTTGCATAGATATCGCGGAGGAGATCTTTTCCAAACCTCTGAAATACAAAAAAAATTGTAATTTTTGTTGAAATTCATGCTTCAGAGAGGAAAAGGTTGAATCTTTATATATTATTGGTTCTTTCATGAAATCGCTGAAAAATTTCATGTACGATAATATTACACCCATTATTTATCAAACTTAATGACTAAAATAAGTACCATTCGTGGTAGAAAAGACAGACAAAGCCCTTATACTATTTCTAACACAATTTTGAAAAATTATCACTAAAAAGCAAGATATTAATTCTCAATATTTGACAGCAAAACTTTTACATTGAATTCTTATTAAATATATCATGGTCATCATATTATTCTCAGCTATTTTATATGTTAGTTTATTTGGTATAAATATAGCGTATAATACACGCAGTCTACACTTTGATCTACAAAAATAATCAGTAATAAATTACCGTTAGTTATCTATAATAATAATTATTATTATTATCTGTTTATTATATTATTTACTACCTACTGCCTCTAAAGTTTTGCTCTAGCCACACAGAATGATAATCATCTTATTAATATCATATAGTTCATTATTTTATAATAATAATGATATTACACTCATTAAGATAATCTTACAAGAATAAATACTGTTTATTGACATTTCCAATTGTATATTGTTAAATATTTAAAGGAATAAAACATATTCTATTCTAATATAATTTTTTTCATTTACCTAATAAGATATACAACTCAACAGGATTAAGTGAATATGATTATGGTATATTATTTGCTTGCAGTGAATAATATTATTATTTCCGACTTTAGGAGGAGCCGATAAGCCGTCGGTCCCGATTGCCTAAAAAGTGGTTGTCATCCCTCATCATTCCTCTCATTGTGGGTTAAGTGCAAGAGGGGGCTCTTGTGCCTCAACTTCTCCCACAACACTCTATGGAATGTACAAAGTGGAAAATAAAGACATTTATCGCTATCTATCTTTATCTATTACCCTTGCACAAGCCCCTATGAGAGCTCATGTGGGAAACTCAGAAAAAATTATTTAAATAATCAGTAGCTATCATAATTATTATCATTTGTGATTACAAGGATAAATTTCCTTTTCCTCCTCACTCACCATAACCAGCGGTCCAATATTGGAGTACATGAACCTGGTGGCCAGCTGATTCAAGCCTCTGAGAGCGACTCTCCAGGGCACATACTCTGTCTCTTTCTTCACATAAGTGATCAGCCGCAGAGCAGTTGAATAAGGAATGATTTTGTTGTCAGCGAAAGTGAATGTGTCATCAATGAGTTGAGCTCTGTTCAGCCTGTGTATTTTTGTGTGGTCCACACATAGCTGACGAATCAGCTTATCCAGATTGAACGAGTCGTACATCACTCTGTAATACCCTGAAAATCAAGTAGGAGTACAGAATAAAAGCTGGAGAGATTGCCAAACATTTACTACAGTAGGTACCGGTAACGACTCTTACTTATGTAGAAGAAATATTATGGAGTTTTTTGACATAGTAAAATTAATGTTGTTGGTACGTTCTATATAGTTAGGTACTGTATAATGGTATACTGGCCTATCAATTATTGAAGTGTTCTGTATTGAATCTTGATGTGGTATTTCAAAATCTATTTCTTATTCATTATAAATAATTATAATTGTTGAGGATGATAAACAAGAAATCTTAATCAATGAGAATGGAGAAGATGGTGTGTTGCAAGAGAACATCAAAATCGAGCAGAGGGAGAACACTGTACGGAAATGCGGTACCTAACTTATTTAAATGAAAATAAATTACCTAAATTATTACTAATAAGGTACCTAAAAATAAGGAAACGTGAAATAAGGTACCTAAATTATTTAGTTTTAAATCAGTTTTAGTTTACCAGAGATTGAAAATGGTGTAACAACCGAAACTGGTATCTCGATTTTCTAATAAATCAGTGGTTTGACAACATCTTGTCTTTTCATTTATTATGGATAACTACCACAATATCAATTTCACAACTACTCAAAGAGCTAGGTAGGATTATTGATTTGAGGTATTTTCTCCATAGAAATTTGGAAGACTTGAAGACGTGAAGACCCTCCTGAGAAAGAATAGGGAGAAGGCATGCTCTCTGTAAAGAATATAAGGACTAAGGAATAAAATAATAAGTTGTGTGTCCAGGCCTTTTTTTATTTCAAAGGACTTGTGAATCTCATCGAATAGGTTCCAAAGGTGAATATTCTCGGAAACTCTTCATGATTTCATGGTAATTACCGTGAGGTAGAAACTTAAAGACCTATTATGAAGTTTATAAGTTGAGCTTTCTCTTTACCAGTAAAGCTAAACTTATAAACTCCATGATAAAGAAAAATTTTAGAGAAAAATATGACACCAGCACTGATCATTCAACTGTCTTAGAATTATTACATGCGGTTTTCCCTACATAATTTTAATTTTAATATCATTACCATTTATAACAATCTTATTTAGACTTGAGATTATATATGATATAATACGGTAGATAATTTTTCATTTAGCATTGAGCTTACCTGTGAACTGTACATTGAATATAAACCAGTCTTCATTGGGATCGTATTCGCTTATTACCATTGTCTCTCTCTTTCTATTCAACCAGCTACTGGCACTGGTATTATCGAAACTGTCACTCTTCTTTGTCGTGTAGGAGATTGGCATTGACCAGAGAATGTTGTCATCCTCAATTTGCTGAGCGTTTCCGCCCTTGAGTTTATCAAAACTGTGCTGAAATTCCAGAATATTTGTTGAAAAAGTTGTTTGATCAGTGATCAGTGATCACTAGAATAATGGAGACGGTATGAAATTTTCAAAAAGTATAAAAATATTGTTTTATAATATAGTTTGAAATAATAGTTTGTCATCTTTTAAACATCTAAGTATTAATCTGAACCTCAAATGATAAGATTTGAAAATAGGTGAGAAATGTTTGAGAAACATTTGTGAAAAATGTTTCAAATTTAGCCAATTAGGTATGCTCATTGAAGATAATTGAGAAATATTACTAAGTTACTACTATAACTTACATCTGGGTACGTTTATAACTCACTTGTTTCGTCAAATATAGATTGAAAGAAATATGAAATTATCAATAATATGAATTGTGAGACGACTTTATATTGTCTTTATTTTGAAACGAAAATTTATTATCTTTGAAAGTACTAAAATTAGTATAGTAGGTTACTAGAAAAAAGTAGTAGGCCCTATGTAGGCCTACCGGTAATATTCTAGAATGACTGTATCATCTCCTGGGAGGTATAGAGGCATAGAAAAAAATAGATAGTTAAATAATATTCCAGCTACGGTATCCTTTCTCTATATTGTAGAAGTTATGTGTAGCCGAATAGCCGGACCTTCTTGCATTTTAAACCATATTTTGATATAATAGAGGTGAAAGGAATTATAAAAATGATTCTAGTTGAGAAAGAATAGCATGAGTTATTTATAACCACAAGGCTGTCAAATAAATAATAAAAAAAATCAAGTGAATTACCTGGCAAAGATGGATCATAATGGGTTGCTCTAGGTCTCTAACTGCAATGAGCACTGGATAGCCTCCCTGATCAGTCCAGCTGGGCATAGTTGTTGTTATATCTGCTCCCACTGGAGCATAGTTCTGGAAGAAACTCCACAGTTCGGCTGGAGTCATTGAAGAGTATTTCCTGAAAAAAATGATGAAAATGTAATAACCAAAGTTTAACAATGTAGCAAATCTGGAAAATTGGTAAAATAATGATAGGGTATAGGCATGCTATATAGCCCTAAACCCATGAAACTTGTTAAAATTAATTTTTACCAAAATCTTGAATAGTAATTTATGAAAAAAAGATATACTACAAAGTTATATAGATGATAAAAATGATTATTATGGAACAAAAATTCAAATCAAATTTTATATAACTTACGGTATTTTTGATAAAATTGATATAGGGTGATTGTGTAACCGCAGAGGCTTGGCCTTTCTTATGCGGAGAAAAAATATCAAGAAATGTTATAATCATATAGAATTGCTAAAATTGTACTTATGCACTAAATTTAAATCCAAATTTCAAGTTTTTTCTTCTCTAACATGCTTGATTTATTTCTGCAGTGAAATAGTATACACATTATTATTACAGAGAATTTCTCATGCGAAAGCAAAAAATGTGTGAATATTGAAGAGTGAATGGGGGGGGGGGGATGAGGAAAATAAATGCGTAGCTTATGACGATTATAGTAGGAAAGAAACGTTTTTGTGACACTTACTTAGTTTGTATAAGATCTCGCAAAGCACTTCTGAACCCATCCTCTCCTATGATGTGATTCAACATCCTTATCAATGCAGGACCTGCCGAATTATAAAACATATGCTAAAAACATGATAGGCCTATAAACAGATAAAATATTGCTGATAAACAATGAACCTTATAATAGTATTGTGATCATATCTAATCAAGGAAACTCGCATACGGTATAATCTATTAATGAGGAAATACAAGTATTTACGAGATATCAATATCCTATTCATAATTATTATTTATTTATTCAACCATTCATTTACAATTGGTTCACCGTATACAAATTATAGGAAAGAGAAAACAGGCTTTTACTATTCCTTTTCCAGTTTGGAATAGAAGTTTAAAATAATAGTTCATGAGATCAATATAGATTCACAGATATATCAAATAGAGATTTCAAACTTGAATGAAAAAATTTATATTACCGGTATACCGTACACAATATGTATACGGTATCACAATATATTTTTTTAGGTATATCAAAATACAATATTATATAGTCTACTTCAGCAATGCTGGATTTACCTTTGGTGTAAGTTAATCCTTGGAATTTGGCAGTGATTTGAGCTGGAGTCACCACGCGACTAGTTAGAGGTGAGTCTGTATTGTCACCATGGAGTCCTTCCACTAACAAATCAGTTATGAACTGATCCATCATTCTCCATGTTGGATCCATCTGTGAGTTGATAGAAAAATCATAAATTAAAAACGTTCTTCGCAAAAACCAATGTTTTGGAATGAATAACACACACAATTATAATACACGTTTCGGTCGAATTACAGAAAATTACAGATTAACTTACATATTTTTGAGAAAAATACAATTTACAGAGAAGAGGAGTATTTTCTGAAGCTACCAATTAGATTACAAGTGAGTTACCGTATTAGAAGATTCTCAAATACAGTACCTATCTCGAAAGAACTTGAAGGAATATCTGGTGAACCTATTGTTATATTCTTTATGTGTCTGATGCTAATTCTTAAATAAATTATAAATTTCTTTTCTAGTCTAGTGATAGCGTAGCCTAGACCCTAGAGCAATAAAATCTTTGACACTATTCTGATGTACTTGTACATATTTGAACGAATAAAGATTTTTTCAATTCAATTGAATTCAATTCAATGTATTAGAAATAGGCTACGTTAAGGTATAGAGGTATGCTTATTTGAAAATGAGATTATTCAATGGTTTTTTAATCCTTGGTAGGAATAGTTTTTTCCAAGGAAAATGACCACATATGCTCCAAACATGTGCGTGGTTAATGTAGGGGTGATAAAGAGAGATGAATGCTTTTTAGGCAGTCATGACCGAAGACTTCACGTCTCATAAATAAATTTTATTTATTCATTTATCTATTTATTCAAAATAATTATTCACATAGGTATATCGGGCAAAATCGAATGCCCAAAACTGCTCCTCTGCCAATTCATACAAAAGTAGATTATACACCATTTATAAACCAAAAATACATAAGTAGATGATCATGTATCCTGTATAAGTAGATAATCGAAAAGTAGAAATCAAAATAAGTTATGTAAGTTTTATCACTGCCTTTTCAGAACCTTATTTAGAGGAGAAAAAATTGTCTTCTTGTCTTCTCTAAGAGGAAAATTATTAATAGATAAATTGATAGATTGAGATATACATAGACCTATGAGATAAATAAGCTATAAACAATTTCGAATGGTTCAATAGACGATTTATGTAAACAAAATGAGTACATGAGAAATAAAGAATTCAAGATATCTTTGGCGATTGCTTGTTTTTTTTTGTTCCTATGGTTATCGTGCCAATTGCCGATACTATTAGGTAGGTACTAGGTAGCCTGCTACAATATTAATTTGTAGTACTAGAATTAATGGATGAATGAATAATCATAATGATGATAAATGATTAATTCGATAATTTACAATGGAAAATACAACATATTTTCTCCCAAAAAATAATGAATAAATAATTGAATGAATGACTAAATAAATGAAAAAATGACTAAATGAAATAAATAAATATTACTGAACCAAAATGCATTTAGATTACATTGATCTTACCTCATTAGGGAAGAAGTATTCAAAGTACATGGCAAACGCCTCTTGTATCCACAGGTAGTCCCACCATTCCAATGTGACCAAATCACCAATCCAGTGATGCAGTACTTCGTGACCGGTGAAGCGACCGACCGTTTGGAATTGACGCGTTGGCGAGTTACTGTCAGCTAAAACATTAATCTCCCTGAAAAAAATCAGAATTCACTCGCATTATGCAAGGGAATGATATTGGTTGAATATTTTTGTGATATTATCACATTTGTATGATGAAGAAGTACCAGGGAGAAAGCACACTCTAGATCTCACAATGCTTTTTCCTGTATAAAAAAAAGTTGACGAGTAGGTCAGTTACTGTCTGTTATAACATTAATCTTCCTGAAGACTCTAGACTTCACTCGTATTATGCTAGGGAATAATATCAGTGAATATTTTTGTGATATTTTCTCAAAATATTAAATTAAATGATTTATAGACCTTGTATGAGTTAGACCTTATTATCATTGACAATATGATAAATAAAGGAATAATAATTATTGATCTTTGTGATTGAACCATACACAATCTTGTTTACATTTTGATCTCACAATGCTTTCAATGTTGAATCGATGGCAATTGATCGATTTGCAAATGAGATCAATAGATTTGGAAAAACTTTAATAGAATGTTGTGTTTTATTTTAATGAACACATTAGGAAATCAAGCAGAAAATTTATTGTTTACAATTAAAATAGATCACAGTGATGCTTCTGGGAGCTTATTAATACGAGCATAAATACGCTGTACTACCGGGATTGTAGATTTTATTTGTGTTTTAAGAGTGTTTTATTTGTAAAAAATTTCAAAATGACACAAGCAAAGTGGAAGAGGATTAAGTGGAAGAGGGGGCTTGCATGCCTCAACTTCGCCCACAAAACTTTTGTAAAGTGTTTACAAAATGTAAATAAAGGCATTTATCTATCTATCTATCTAGCAAGGCTATTGCTACATTTTCCATATTGACAATGATAATGATATAACACTATTATCACATTTATAGATGATATTTCCCTGCTTTATCAGCATTAATATTTTTGCAACTTATTGTCTTTTCAAATAGTTGGATAGAAAAATGTGCGGTACCTATCCAAATCAATCAACTGCTACTTATTTCATCAATCAATTATTGAAATAATATGAATTATGAATTGATAACTGAACCAATTATTATCCGAATAATTCAATTCAAAACCAGTAATTGAATTGAATGATTGATTTATTAATTATTGAGGATTATTTCCAGTTGAATACATTATTTAGATTACTATTATCAACCCACCGATAAGTGTTGATTCCCCAGTTTTCCATGGCAATTACAACAAATTGAGGCAAAGCTATCTGGTCCATTTTGGGAACGGGGAAAGGACTGGCGAAATATGCCTCAGCAATATTCACTAGACGAGGGCTGATTTGCTGACTGAATTCCATTTGAGTGATTTTGTTCGGCTCTGCCCATCCAATGAACCTGGAAAATTTATCAATTAAACGATAATTAATCAGTTGATGATAGCCTCTAGCAACAATAAATAAAAAATTTACCATTCTACTATCTATTTACCATTCTACTTACTATTTGTAGCAATAATAAATAAATTTCAATCAATTTACCTATAAATAAATTTAAAGAAATGATTCTCTCTAATATTGCGAGAGCCAAAATATAATAACGAGAATATTTACTGCATTCAAGAGCAAATTTATGTGTAACTTAGACAAAAATAATATTTTTTTTTAGCATTTATATGAAGAAATGAGATAATTGCATTCAAGAGCAAAATTATGTGTAGACAAAAATTATATTAATTTCATTCGCATTTATAATATCTAAATATAGATGATTTTGGAACTATAGTACAAATCTAAAATCAACAGGGAGCATCAGTTCAATATTCATTATTGGGATTCTATAATTTCTAATCAACATTCAAGTTATATTCAGGGTATATAAGCTCACAACAAGCTTGCTACATCATGCAAATTTTTGATAAACCAACATTCCTGGGTATGGAATGTGATGACATGAGAGGATATAATATATCTATTATACATATAGATACACTATTGATGCAATAATTTGAATGTATTCAACTACTCATGTATTATCGCCATTTGACGTAATAAAAACGTCAAAGTTTAATACATTCAAATTATTGCACTAATAGTGTATCTATATGTATAATAGGTGAAACAATTTGGTAGAAAAACAAGAGTTCTTCCTCTAAATGATTACTTTCATGAGTAAATATCATTAGCAAATGTTCACTTTGAAATTATTGAGGGCTACTCTTACTCATGTATGATGAAAATTGGAATTTACAGCCTTCTTTTCATAATATTTATTTAAAAAATTTATTTATTTATTTAAATTTCTTCTGGCTCTTTGAGCCGTCATGACTCTGGAATCCCAAAATATGATGTATTAAATTGATGTGATAAAAAGGGTGCAGTGAGTTTCGATTTCATTGTATCATTAAAAAGGACTTATTGTATCATTACTAATACTTGAATTTTGTGTTGAAGTACCTATCTGAAATTCCAAGGAACAAAGCTTTTTGATGCCTAAAATTCAATGTAATTTTCTAAAAAAAATCAGCTTATTCACCTTTGATCTGTGCTGCGAATTGACTGGAAGTCGAAAACGAATATTGTTACCAAGTAAGCAGACATCAAAGGGGTGTCAGCGTAGGTATCAGTTATTCTTCCATTCTTGCTGAAAACATTTCAAATTTTTGTAATTTCAAGACATTATAGGAATCAAGGATGTTTAAAAAACCCTTAAAATTCAAAACTCACATAATTTCGTGAAGCTGAATTGATGAGATGCACAATGATTGGGGTGAATGAATAAGAATAAGTTTTAATAAAATTTCAACCAGAATCACGTTCTTAATCAATAAGCACTATAAAAACTCATATTTATTTTTCGGTAGATTATCATTTAGGAAAGACCTTTAAAGAATGAGTAGGCTATTTCTGAGGCTTATTGCCAAGAATGATGATCAAGCTAAACTACCTATTATAAAAATACCTTATCATATAGAAATAACTCAAATTTATTCATCTCAATAAATATGAATATTCTTTATGAAATATTCTCTCTAATAAAAAGCAGCAAAATGGTAGTATAAATAATGTATTGCTGTGAAGTGATTCACCTTCCAAGTCAGTCAATCGACAATTTATTTGAAATTATAATCGAAAAGAAGAGAGATAAGTCCAGTTGATTCTATACTGAATCTATCTATCGAATTCTTATTACTTACTCGACTGCAGAAGAGTAGATTATTTCCATGTTTGATCTACTGACATAGGACTGAGGCCTGGCTACTCTGATAGTGAAAACCGACTTGTAAATCGGTTCATCAAGACATGGAAAAAGCTCTCTAGTGTATACTGGTCTTAGTTGAGTTCCAACATAGTATCTGCAAAAAAAAACAATCATTATGTTAAATTATTGTAATATACAATACCGGTACATGAAAAAGTCAATCTTCCTGCCTAGAAATTGTATTGTAATTCGCAATGTACTTGTACTTGTATTGCAAAGCTATATTGTATAATAATATATTTTAGAGTACTTTTCAAGATGGATTCCATTTGAGTAGGCCTACCGTACAGGTAGCTTGTGAACATCATGAAAAACTGATGAGCAGATCTATAGGCCTACATAAATATAGAAGCCTTTTTTTATTTTAAATAATCATCGAAGTACCCCTTTTGAATTATTTTTTCCAATGCATTACATGTTTCAACTAATTATAGTCATTTTCGAATACAAATCAAGGAAACATATAGTAGCCTATTCATTTATTATAAATATAATTTATTTGTTTATACATATAGAGTACTTTAAGAAGGATTCCATTTGAGTAGCTAGTAAACATAATGAAAAATGCTTGAAGAGATCTATACATATAGGCTATTAAGTTATAAATATATAATAATAATTAATAATTAGAATCTCATTCGCTATATCATATAAATAGACAAAGGACTTCTTCAACTGCAAATATTGACCAATGTACTAAATAGTAAGCGAGATCCATAGAATAATAATCCTTCCATCTAATAAAAATATTTTTTTACTCGCCTGCATGAAAAAAATTGAGTTCAATTTATTAGGATGCCGTTCTTAATAAATCATTGTATTGTATTCACTCGAAATGACCTCATGTAGCTTATCTACTACCGTACCTACTAATCATCCTACTAACCCTAGAATATGTAATACAATAGGCATATAGTGATAAATTAATACCAGTACATAATATAATTATGAAGCCCAATTCAAACGCAAACTTGTTTGAAAAGTAAAAGGAGTATTGACACCATAAGCTGCTGGTTGAACTTGAGGATTCAACTTTCAAGTTTTAGTAATTTCATTAATGATTCCTCAAATACAACATAGATTCAGTTGCCACAATCCAAAACAATTAACTATCCGCAAGGTTCATTCGTTGATTCTGAATTGATCATCATTAAATACAACATTATTTCCTTCCATTAAAACCTCTGATCAATTAAGGAGCGGAACGTGGATACTATCATGTGTGATTTAGTCAGTTAGTGAACGTTTTTTCTGAAAGTTGTTTGGCGAAGAATTCAACTTTGCTGCAAAAAGTTTCAAAGAAACGAGTTTCCTGATGAAAACAGGTCAATTTGGAATGTACCGCACACAACATGAGTGAAGATTGACCAACCAGAAGAGTAATTATCGGTTTACAATTATTGAAAATAAATAGATTTTCAATTGCATTCACTCTCTAAAGAATGTTAATAATATTCCAATCAGAAGGAAAATAGATACTGTTTGTGGTTGAACGCATATTACACAACTTGAATAATAATAATAATAATAATGTTTGATTCTACAAGGAACAAGAAACATATCTGGAGAAGCAACCAACTTTTTTATATAAACTTACACTATTTAAATGAACTACATATACATTCTCAAATGAGCCTAGGTTTCTTATTTTGTCTTTATCCTAGTTACTTTTCAATTCCAGTTGGTACCCTACATCATTCAGCAATAGGCCTACTACTTTTGATTATAAAATTATTCTGTTTTTCTTTTCAAATGATACTTAAGATTCATTAATTATTAAAACATTTTGTATATTGATATAGTCTGTCTAAGCAACGAAAACATTCTGGCAAGATAGGTAAATGATTCCAGTTCGGTCAATATGGTTCTAAAATTATAAATTTGATCTTAAATTGTAGGAAACATTCTGATTTCAGATAAAATTTATTATTCTTGAACGAATATTGCTGGATTCATTTTCCTATCTTGCCTGAATGTCTACTTTGCTTGAAAAGACTAGCCTACTTGTACACGGCATTGGAACTTCATAATGGTTTGACAAAATTAGTTTCTTGAAATTTGATATCACATCAATATCGAATTACATTCCATTACATGAACATGTACATTTTTTGCCCAAATCTTACAATTCGTTGAAAAAAGCTCAAAGTTGGGTGCTAAATACGCAATGTTCCAATGATGTGAAAGCCAGTAGGCTAGTATACGGTGTAATTTGTAAACCACTGTAATCAAGCACTACCGATTTTTTTTCAAGCAGACAATTTGATATTATTTTTTTTAAGTATCAGATAATAACACTACAGTAACCATTATTAGCTCACTATTATGCACTGTGTTGTTATGTGTTTTCAACAATACATGCAACTTTTCGCATGACATAATGTGGCAAAACTTATATAATGTGTAAGTTACATGTAACATGTAACAGCTTAAGGGACCAGTGACTGATTGAATCATGTCAACGAAACTATAACGTGTATGACTGTTATTACTGCAGCTCTGTCAGCACAGTCAGTGAGCGATCTGCAAAGTCATATCGAGTCGGAAGTGAACTCTACAAAACAGTCCGCTCTTGCACACCTAGGAATCTTAGAATAATTTAGGTAAGAGAAAACAAATGTTGTCAGATCCACAAATAGTAAATACCATAAATAAAAATATTTCAATTATTTATACACTGATGATGATGCCCTGAGCATTGAAACTTATTTACGGTATTTACTTTGTGGATCTGACAACATATGTTTTCTCTTTCCTAAATTATGGATAAGTTCCACAACATCTCTGATAAAAGTGTAAATCTTGGAATAGGCCTACTTGAAACAATTTTGGGAAGATCCAGAGAAAGTAATAATGCAGAGCTTGCTGTTTAGTTGGAGAATGTCTTAGTAAGGCGGGTATTACACGATAATAGTTCTATGATCATAGTTGATCATATGGAAAGAGATGAAAATACGAAATCCTTGAAAAATAAATAAAACTCAAACACCCTTTTTTGAAAACTTTAGAAAATTAAAATGATAATTTTCTAAAGTTTTCAAAAAGTGTTTGAGTTTTATTTATTTTTCAATTATTTTAAACAGCCCTGTTTTAAAGTTCTTTATACGAAATCCTATTTTCATCTCCTTCCATATGATCAGATATGATCATAGAACTATTATCGTGTAATGGGGCCCTAAGGCCGGTATTACACAATAATAGTTCTATGATCATATTTAATCACATGGAAAGAGATGTAAATACGAAATCATATTTTCATCTCTCTCCATATGATCAACTATGGTGATAGAAATATTATCGTGTAATACCGGCCTTAAACAATAATTTTTTATTAATAAAGATATGAGACTATGATAACTTATTGCCTCCTATGGATCTAACAATAAATTGACCTATTTGTATTTAGTGTTATGGGCGTTATATGTGCAATAGGATGAGATTACACGATGTATTGGAAACTAAGCAGAGTGTATAGTCTGTCCAAGCAAAGAAGACACTCTGGCAAGATGAGAAATGACTCTAGCTCGGTCAATATTGGTTAAAATAATACTGATCTGGTCTCAAATTGTAGATCAGAATTTTTCCTACGACTGAGACCATATCAATGATTTTTGAACCGATATTAACCGAGCTGGAGTCATTTTCCCATCTTGCAAGAGGGTCTTCTTTGCTTGGACAGACTATAGTTTGCACTGATATGACAAGGCAGTTGACAGCTAATCACTACGACGTTTACGGCAGTAGCGTTCTAGAGGCCATCTAGTCTGCAACAATTACAACTTCCATAATTGGACCAGTCAAAATTATATAGTTGAACCAAAATCTTCTAGGTTAGGAAATAGGAATATATCTTTTTCATGTGGATGTATGGTGATCTGGATTTAAGTTACTTTTTTCCATAGGGGTCAGGAAATCGCAATAAATAATAGGGCAATAATAAGACATAGACTTTCATATGATGATGCTGTAAAAATCTAGTCTCTTTTAAACCCAAATAAATCAAGATTGTAATCCGCAAAAACATTGGTAATGTCAATTTTAATATTATTTAGATTGAATCAAATTAAATATTTTTTTATTTTATTTATTCACAATATTTTAGTACCTACATTCAAAATGTTCTTGAAACGTAACTTAAGTTACTGATAAAATAATTAATTCAATGTATTTTACAACGTTGTTTCCACGAATAATCCGTATTTTTCCTCAGCTCATTGAGTTCAATTCTTCGATAGTGGCACAGAGAATGTAAAAATGAATGAGATTCACATTCTCTGTGATAGTAGTCTCTACAGAGACTGTTTAATCAGTATACAGCCTGTATAGTAGTCTCTATTTGTAGGCACGGTATTCCGATTATAAATTCTCAACAAATGACTAGATATCGTATTGTCAACATGACATCAAGCAGTGTAAACCCGGTAAACAATAAAATGTAAAAAGTGGTACGATCAAGGCAACTTTCCCCTAAGAATAACTAGAGTAGAGCTATTTTGTCCGCTTTTTGAGCGAAGTAATGAAGTTGACATTGTGGTAGGTATCTATATTAAATGGAAAAACAAAATATTATCAAGCCACAGATTCATGAAAAAATCTGTATCTACCAGTATATCTTCATTTTTAATCAATCTGTGGTTTAGTAAAATCTAGTTTTTTTATTCAATATTATTTTGTCTCAATTACCATATCTTCATCCTTCTAACGGGTGAAGACAAAGTTTAGTCCTGGATGTCGTAGTTTCATAAATACGGTAACTGCTATGAGCAGATAGAGATCAATGCCTTGAAGGTTGAGAGTAAATAAATAGAAAAAAAACAATGATTGCAATTAGTTACGCTAGACTGTGGCGGGCTTCACACCAACTACTGTTTAGGTATGTTGATTGTAGGAAAAGTCCACTTCCTTACCAGACAGAGTACCAGTTCCTACTTGATAATGCAGAGCATTATGTAATTTCCGGCGGTCAATTATTTAATTCTTCAACATTGCTTTTGATCAGTAAAAACAATCTAAGTTAATGTTTTGCAACAGAATCTCATCATGCTATTATTTTCTGGAACAGTACGAAATATAAGTACTGTAGTACAATTAAACGATACATAGTTAAATGTTGAAAATATTGTGGATGTGTGAATGATGTCTTAAGAAGTCATGAAGTTAGACAAAATAAAATCAAAAAATCATAGTTCTTGTGGATTATAAGCGAAAAAGCTCTTTGATTTGTGTTATTTGAGAAGTGGGCTACATTAGTACGGGACGTGTATAGATAGTCTACCTTTCAAGCTGACTAATAAAATAATAGGTAATATATTCTGTATTCCTATAAAATGGTAAAAAATATTGAATACCATTCAAACAATATTGATTTTTTATCTCAGATATTTATTTATAGAGAAGTAATAATTCTGTTGATGGAGGATGATCAGCGGTCATAGAATAAATTATTGAACAATAAGATAATAGAGTATCTCATACACCTTCTCCAAAAGAGATAATGTTCTGCCAATGAAACCTGGCCAATCACAGAACAATATGCGACTCTGTGATATGATTGGCCCGACTCCACTGACGTATGCTCAGAAGCAATGATTGGTGCTAAAAAAATATTCTAATGGTGGGGAGACCTTTACACGTAGTTCCACCTCGCCAATGTTCTTACATCTTGTAATGTGGAATGTATATAACAGAGATAGAATATCATTGGTTCATTTGAGAATTCAAATACGTTAATGAACATTCATCCCAAAATTATTGTGATCGGGAGTTTTAATGTGCACATTTTTGAACTACAACTTCTTCCTTTCTCCTATCCAGTAGATTAAGAAATGAAGAGACAAACGGATGAACAATAAGAAGAAGAATATAATTCAATAATGTATTAGTATGTAATACAAAATAGAAAGGATTGGCTCAAAATGTTACAGAGCTTTAATAACATTCTTCCTACATACGAGTAAAAATCCAGTCTCATACTTGTCACATCATGCATTGACCCCGTTTATGAGAAAATAAATTACAACAAAACCAGTTGTCAAGAACGGTAGTAACAGTGTGAACTATCACATCAGATAAAGTTCGCCCAAGCTGAGAAGACACGCCGTTACAATAAACTTAACAGTGTGATGGGGTGTCTTCTCAGCTTGCGCGATTTATAGCAAACAAGTTGGGACTTTACTGCCCACTTGTTAAACTTTTCAACCCGTCAGTGATTGTTGAATGGAGAACTTTTTCATTCAAGTATGCAAATTCTACAATTCAACATTTTCTTGCAGTGAAATATGAGTTGGATAACGTCATACGGCGTGATGTATTTTATGCATTATTATGCGATTATTGAAGGATTTTGTACTCATTGAACAATGCAGTTTCTTTTTTTGCAATTATCATTGGATGACCTCACCTTTCACAATATGATACTGTGCAGGCTGATAATATAGAAGTTTCATACAGGCTCCAGAGTCGAGAGGGTCGCACTTCCTTTAAAAGGAGTAAGCTCTTTGACCTTGAACGATTATGAGATTCATTGAAAGATTAGAATATCAATATTCGAAAGGAGGGAAAGATTTTTCAAAGAGGGAGACTGATAATAATAATTGTTTCGGCTTTATTCACAAAAAAGGAGTTTATGAATCCAGAAAGGGTTGATCAATCCTTGGTGTAAAATATTGATTCCTACATCAAACATACGATGAGTGTGAAGCTTGGCACGAGCCGCCAGTGTATAAGTACGGTGTGTTTGAGGAATTCTATCAATTACCCTTGGACTCGTTTATGAGGGTAATGCCCAGGCCCACATGTGCTGTGTGCGTGGGTTATGTGAGAGATGATAAAAAATGCTTTCTATCCAATTTATTGGATAGACCACGTCTTTTCTGATAGACATGTTTAAGTTATGTTATACGATTTTAAAGCAGCACGTTTAATAACATTTACTGAACTAATACTAATTAATAAAGTGATACGAACATTTGATAGATATTTGAATAATAATTCTCCATTAATAATTCGAGTTCAAGATCGAACCACACATAAAAATGCAGGTGAAGAACGAGGATAACATTTGAAGAGCTAAACATCGCGTTTTTATTGCGGTCCAGACATTGAATGCGAGGGTGATAAAATATAATGACACTGGAACACGCTATTTCATTTCAAACTGGTTAGCAAATGAATATGATTATGAATACGGAGCGTTATTTATGGTCAACGTGATTGTAGTGTATGATGTTTAGCCTACTATGTTTAAGTGAGTGATTCTTATGATTTTAACGGATTTATGAGGAAAAATAACATGGTTGGTGTTGAAAATTGAATAGATTCGATTCACTCCTCGCATTAATACTAATTGCATTGTTTATTCAATATAAAATATTGGTTACCTATTATTATGGTCTTCATAATAATTCTGTTAATCCAGATCTAACTGTATTGTGTTTGAATACATTCTATTCATATTTGACAGTAAAATTCAGTCTTCAGTCAATATTTAGAAATACAGTACTTAACTTGCACTTCTTAAAAATTCAACTGAGTTGTCGATATTGTAGAAACGTTTCATGATGACGTGTTTTTACTTCATCAAATACAGTACTATTTATTATATTGTTGATGATTGGTATTAGTGGAAACACTGGCGGCTCGTACCTTGGGAAAAAGTGAAGTGTTGTATGCAATAAGATACAGGTACTGCACCTGACAAGCCGCCAGTGAGTGGAAATTATAACTATAAGATTAAAATGAAGGAAGAATTTCATCTTGAATTAGGCACATTATAACTTACATATCAGAGCTAATTGAAGCTATGAATTATGGAAGATTATTTCAAGGGAGCGAGCTTTTAATACGGATCCTAGAGAATCACGAATTATAAAGGTACGAACTATCGAAGTTCCACTGTATATTATCAAGAACCCATAGATTGATGAATTACTGCAATGAATAAATTTCATATTTTGTTGTCCTTCTGAAGTGGCTTCTGATAGTTCATGTTATACCAATCTACCTGTTCGTTGCTGTTATAATTGTAGCCTCTATGCCTACCCTGCAATATGGAATATAAATGAGCCTTTTGATCTAAACTCACGTAGATGGAGTGTTTGTACAAGAGCACTTTATTCGCTTGATAAAGGGCTTTCAAGCCCTGTACCCTTGATTAAAGTGGAGTTATTTTGCACGATTTGGCAACAGTGCGTTCACTGGAAGATGAAGAACTTTGAAGTAACGTAATTAGAATTGTTTTAAAGGAGAAATGCACATGAAATTTGGAGCCTTCTTAGATTTTTTTGGAAATTCTCTCTTCTAAGAAAAACACAGGCCATCTGGAATTTTTGTCGATGCTAATTTTTTTTAGAATGGGATAGATTTTCAAATTTTATTAATAGTTTGTCAATGATCTCAAACAATGATTACAGTATGGAATGGTTCTACTGTAGAATTTATAATATTATATGGACTTTATAATACAGTATTATATTATGTGGACATAGTCACATAGATATACCACAGAGGTTATGTGGAATGATTCCATCATTTATCCCAGCTTATAATAGGCTATCGTATAACAGATCTGATTCAGAAATACTATCATTATTTTATTGAGTGGTTGTGAAGGAGGTATTGTGGTAGTTATGAATGTTAAATGAAAATACAAGATGTTGTCAAACCAATGATTTATTGAAAATTAGAGATACCGGAATCGGTTGTTACACCATTATCAATCTCTATATATAAAAGCGAAATGGCACTGCTGACTGATTCATTCATTCATTCATCACCAGAACTAAAAATCCACTGAACCGAATGCGTTCAAATTTGGCAGGCATGTTCAGTTGGACGTTTAGACGCGCGCTAAGAACGGATTTTAAAAACTTTTCAAGGATACGCCAAATATTTTAGTTTTTCTATAGTTTTTCAACGTTTTCTTCATTTTTTCAAGAACCAATCGGTAGAAAATGTTGATAATTGGTGGGCAGGTTCAGATAAGGTCTAGAAATGTTGTGTTGAAATATTTTTGCAATCCGTTCAAGATTACGCCAGTAATCAGGTTTTCAAAATTGTAGATGTGTTGCGGGTTGCATATCTTCCGCCTTGATACGACCAATCCTAACTGTAAATTCAATGGTTCAGCGAGATTTTAGATGAACTAATTTGGAAGATCAAGTTTGAATCATTGAATCAAGTTTCAAACTATATATACTTCCGATATACTTCCCAAGGTTACGCTTAATAATAGCGTTTTACTATTTTTGGAATTTTCGGAGTTTTTCTTAGATTTTTCTAGAACAAATTGGTAGAAAATGTTGAAATTAGGTGAATAGGTCCAGTTCAGGTGTAGAAATGCTGAAATAAATTTTGAATCCCTTCTGAACGGAATTTGCAGGCGAGCGAAGTGAGCCTGTTTGACTCACTTACACTGCCTATGCTGTCGGGGGTCCAGGGGCGGAGCCCCTGGCTAGGTGGAGAAGGCGAGCGAAGCGAGCCTGCCGGCTAGTCTGATGAACTGAAACTTAGCAAACAGAGCATCAGTATTTATACTAAAGGTAAAGCACCGCTATTGGTCGACGCTTGAACCAATGACAGTGAACGTCTGCCATTGGCCTAGACACTCTCCTCCCCGATTAGCGTTACAAAATGGTGATTCAAACAGAAAACACGATTAAGAATCAATGAATTTTTAATAAATCAGTGGTTTGAGAGCATTTTATCTTTTCATTAGAAATTCTATCATACAGGAATAACAGTCAATTTATCGGAAAATTGTACAAGCCAAATCGTGACCTCAAAGAATGATTATATTAATTTACTACAATTTTTGGTTATGACAACATGAGGTCTATTTATCCAGCTACATTTAAAAAGTGAGTGGAATATTGTTGACAGACAACAATAAAATAAATTCAAAAATTTTAAAGGGCTCCTAATTGAGGAAGTCATAGCTACTACGGTGAAACATGAGAGAGACTTGTACACTTAATAAATCTAGTTTTGCCTCGGGATATTGAAAAACGTTGCGGTATTGAAAAACGAACAAATTTGTACAGGTTTTCACAACAGAATACACCTAGCAAAAAGTTCAAATCGATTATCCACTTTTAAGCTTTTTGCAGCACAGGCATTTGATTCAGCCGACATCCCCCATATATAGTCTGTCCAAGCCGAGAAGACATTCTGGCAAGATGAGGAAATGACTCCAGATCGATCAATATACATTAAAAAATTATGAATTTGGTTTCAAATTGTAAATCAGAATGTTTCCTACAATTCAAGATCAAATTTATAATTTTTCAACCATTATTGATCGAGCTGAAGTCATTTTTCCACCTTGCCAGAATGTCTTCTTTGCTTGGACAGACTATACAAACCACTTTAATTTGTAGCGCCAACTCAACGATAAACTTTATCGATTTAATCATGCTCAACAAAAGTAAATATACAGACTTTTCCACTCCCTCACAGACTTTCTCTTACCCTTCATCCTTCTTTCTCTCACCCTCCATCCACTTTTCCTCTCTCCCCTCCAGTTAACTTTCCTCTCTCCCCCTCCCTTCAACCATTCTCCCTCACCAGAATATACGAAAGACCTTTTTAATACACGAAAGCGAATTTACTGTATCAGTTTATTTTTTGCACTCTGTATTACTACTAGTTAGCGACAATGAAACGAAAAGTTTTCGGATTGTGAATTGTTTACGAGCTTTACGCACAGTATACAACGCATTTTCCAACTATATATAGATATTTACTGGCCACATTTAACATAAATATCATGAACGTTACACAAACAACCGAAACAAGCCCTTACTCTATTCCAACATTTGGTTATAAACATGCACAGTAGTTAGGTATATACTACAATTATTATAAATGTATATGAACTTACTGTAAAAGGGTATACTCTTCACAAGCCCTTACTCCATTCCCAAAAAGCTATAATCATGGACAGTAGTGAGGTATATACTACAATTATTATGAATGTAGCCTATATGAACTGTAAAAAGGTATATTTTATAGAAGCCCTTACTCAATTTTGACCACTGGCGGCTCGTGCTTACGAAACAGGTGAAGTGTTGCACAGTAAAAGATACGGACACTTCACCTGCTTCGTGGGCACGAGCCGCTAGTGATTGTGACATAGCTATAACCATGGACAGTAGGTATGTATATACTACAATTATAAATGTATATGAACTGTAAATGGGTATATTCTATATTCTATACAAGCACTTGCTCTATTTTGACGTAGCTATAACCAGTGACTAAAGAGATATATCTCTTCATATCCGCTGCTATAGCCATGGACAGTAGTTCGGATCCTTCTTTTGAAAGGGTGGAAGGGTGAACATATAATAGAATATATAGCTAATAGTACATAGCTTATACATTCATGTACATTTATACAGTTATAGAGTGCGGAGACCATGTAGCCAGATAGTGTTGTAGTTGCCAAGTATTAACAAAACACAACATAGTGTGTAAAGTCTGTCCAAGCAAAGAAGACATTCTGGCAAGATGGGAAAATTACTCTAGCTCAGTCAATATTGGCTCAAAAATTATCAATTTGGTCTCAAATGTTGAATCAGAATGTTTCCTACAATTTGAGACTAAATTCACAATTCTTAAACCAATATTGATCGAGCTAGAGTCATTTTCTCATCCTGCCAGAATGTCTTCTTTGCTTAGACAGACTATATGTGTATGTATATATTTGGACAGTATTTCACCAGTCACAGAGCGTTGAAAGTGAAGTTAAGCCGGTAAAATAGGACTCGACTGACCCTAAAAGCTTGTCTCTTGATCGCTATTCCTACTAGCTTTCCGACACCATCAGTGATCAAGAAAACTTGCTTCGCCTCCCCTCACAACCCCGAAAAAACCCTTAGAACCCCGGAAAACCCCTCAGATCCCAAGAAAACTCCCTCGGAACCCCCAAAACCCCTCAGATCCCCCGGAAAAACCCCTCAGAACCACGGAAGACATCCTCAGTGTCACGAATACCCCCTCAGAATCCATGAAAACCCCCTCAAAATTCACAACCACCCTTCGATTCCATTTATCTATTGGAGAGAGACAGAATGTCACCCAGTGTTATTCTAATAAAGTCATGTAACAAATAAAGAGAGCGTCACAAAGCTAGAGAAATTGCTGTCTGGTGAGGCAAGAAAGGAAACTCTCACTGGATAAAACACTCTGAGAGCGTCTGCCGGTTAGCCAGCATCTGCTAATTCCATAGACATAAATTGAGAGAGCAACATTATAGTGCAAGCTGAGAAGACCCACAGTTACAATGTAAAGTCCGTTGTAACAAAGTGTTTTCTCAGCAAACGCGGAATATAGTTGGCTTGTTTCACACTGAGGCTTTTTCACTCTTGAACTGGGCTCATTTACTGTAGTGTTTCAACTTTTTGCTCTATTTTAAAACGGCGTGTGGTTAATGTGACTCTGTACTACGCCTACCAAAGAATTTGTAAATTAATAAGCACCAGCTATATTGTAAGTAGTTTTAAGCCTCTCTGAAGTACAAAGTCAGACTTCATTCTGATAATTGGAAAAAATATATAAAAGTAAACCTCATTCTCTTCTCCCATTCCCTTGAATATCGAATATTTTTCATATAATAAATACTTTGAAGTTTTTCAAGTGATTAAATAGTGATTTAGGTATACAATTTTAAATGTTTCTCTCTTTTTGTAGTGGATAACTGTAGAGAAAGTAGAGAAGATAAAACTGTATAATAGAGTTTTTTTTTACTTCTGAAGGTGATGCCTGATGCGCACATGTGTTTTAAGCATGCGAGTGAGTAATGAGAGAGATGATTATGAGAAATGGCGACTGGCTTTTAGGCAGTCGGGACCCAAGATTCTTAGGCTCGGTGCACACATGCGATAGCGGCTCAGCTTGGTCGCTGCTGGATTAAAAAAAAATCAAGATTCAGCGTTAGTTTGTTCAATGCACAGTTCAGCGGCTCTCGATTGCGAGTTTCTAGCGGGTCCAATGGATAAGGCTCGGTGCACACATGCGATAGCGGCCTAGCTTGGTCGCTGCTGGATTAAAAAAAAATCAAGATTCAGCGTTAGTTTGTTCAATGCACAGTTCAGCGGCTCCCGATTGCGAGTCTCTAGTGGGTCCAATGGATAAATGCTCTCTACAGAAAGTTAAATCTAAAAAAATGGGAGTAGAAGAATTTTGATTTCAGATTTGGAATCAGCGCCCCCCGAATTAGTAATATTCCCTACATGAGTTCAGAAATAATAATCATTTAGTAATTTTTTTATTATGAAAGTCGTTTTATAATAGCAGTCTACTTATTTTCTCCCTTTTATGAAATGAAAATTCAATTTATTTTCTCTCTAATAAGAATATTTGGAAGTTCTAGTATTGTTTATAAAATAATAGTTTCAAGCAGAAATGTTTGCTCTGTAGATTGATTGAATCAGACATCAAAGTGCCAATCTCAACTTGGGTGACTCATTGGTGTAACAATTGAGAATGCACCGGTCTTATAATCAGAGGTTCTGAATTCAATTCAGTTGCTGTTCCAAAAGAAACGTTCCAGTAAGATAAGACAATATTGCTAGAGTGGAAATTTGCTGAACTCAGTTGAATACAATCATAATAAGTTAGGCATCAAATTAAGGATTTGAAACTGTGCATTGATGTGTATTGATGAGTAAGCAATCGTTGTGTCTGTCCAGAAAGTCTTGTTTTGTAAAATTGAATGAAATAATAATAATAATAATTCTTGTGAATTTCATTCGAGGAAATGCCATTCTAATTTAAAGTGTGTATATCATTGTATTTTATTTGTGTTAATATTACTTTGATCTTTAGGTCGCCTATATTTTCTTTGTCTAGCGGCTCCCCACCAACGGATTCAAAGCCACACATATTTTTGAGAATCAATGCATATTAAATTATTTAGTCTATGCTGATCATTCGAACAGAATGGACTAGTGAAAGAGCACTTCGTAATTAGTTTCCAACAAGTTACAACTTTTTTGCTAAAGTTTTTAATAATATCATTAGTACAATAAGTTCTTTTCCATTTTCATTATATTATTCTAATTGGCTGTCTCTATTTTGAAAATCATTTGTTTATTGTTAATTCAAATTGTTTACTATATTAATTATAATTTTGGTTTTGTTCCATCCTATTGATTATTTTGTAATAAGTATAAACCTTGTAATATATTTCATGCATTGACTTCAGCCTGGAAAAAATTGTCATGTAAAAATTAAATATTAATAATACTAAAATTATAGAGTAGTAGCCTAAAATAGGATTGATAATATCATGTGATTAATTTATAATATAATTATATTATACGATACTGCAGATACTTTATTTGTCACTGATTGAATATCACCATTACATAATCTTGCTATGAATAGTTGAATACTTTGTGACTATAGGGCAGTAGAACTGCTGGAAATTCGACTCCAATCTGTAATAATGCTTTCTGTCCAATATGGAGTTGGACTTTCATTCGGTGTTTACATGACAGAGTCACCGAATATTGTAATTATAACAGAAAATTCAATGATCATTTGTGGTTGAAAAGTAAGCAAATGAAAATATATCAATAGCAATATGAAATTATTATTTCGACATTCCAACTATTCTAATAAAAAATTTTTTTTTTACACTTGATAGAAAGTTATCAGTTTTGATCAACTTGCCATACATTGAAAACCTCTATTTTCCGGAATAAACAGAAACTTATAATAAAATTTTAGCCTTATAGAATTACAAGATGGTAAAAGATCAGCCACTTATAGTCTGTCAAAGCAAAGAAGAGCCTCTGGCAAGATGAGAAAATGACTTCAGCTCGGTCAATATTGGTTCAAAAATTGTTGATTTGGTCTCAGATTGTAGGAAACATTCTGATCTACCAAATTGATAATTCTTGAAACAACATTTACCGAGCTGAAGTCATTTTTCATCGATGCCAGAGTGTCTTCTTTGCTTGGACAGACTATACGTATTTCACTTTTCTCTGCATCCGATTTTTCCGCGAATAACCTCCTCACATTATGCCTCCCAAGCTGCTCTCTTCCTATTCCTATCGTGATAGGACTCGGAAGCAGTATCCCAAATAGCTAATTGCACGTGAATGGCGCTAATAAATAAATTAGTTTCAAACGTTTCCATCACGAACTGACAATGTTTCTTTTCTAAGTGCCTAGCATAAACTGCCTACAAAGTGTACGTGCATGCGCAAACAGATGCGCAGAAAATTTCTGACATAGACCAAAGTCCTAGAAATAATTATATAAAAAATACTTACTCTATAACAATAATAATGTTGAATCTTAGACGACACATCCAGAGGAGTTTATTTATGAATTCAAAACACTGCATATTTTCAATATCAACTTTTATTCTCAAAATTAAACCTCATTACCTCTCTCTGGTCCATTCCCTGAACTTCTGATCATGACAGTTTCTTTGACAATGCTCAATGTTTTTTTTTAGCTTAGCCAATACTAGGAATTCTATTTTAACTAACCTACTGTCCCAGGGAATCGAGATACTGTAAAGTCAAAACAGTTTGCAGTTTTGTGTAGAATAATAGTGATGACACATAGGCCTACATCTTTGAATTTCTGATATTGCATTGAAATGATGATTTCCTATTGAACTGCTGATCTCGAGGCTCTTATTTCTCTAGTTTAGTTTTCCAATTGATTGATCATAGGTCTAAATACGCAAAGTCACGTATTGCATTTGATTATAATAATGTTACTGTTTCCAAGATGTTCAGCGACTTCTGTGAATTAACTATACAGTACTATGTAGTCTACTTGATCCGGTCTCACACGCAAAATTCATTGACATAAACCTTTTTCCACTATTGAATCTTTCAAAAGATAAAACTTCGAATCATAGAGTTATTGGATAAAAACTCGGGCAGAGTTTACCACCCATGTGGGAGTCTAGTGCCCGGTTTTTCCAAGCACACTCAAAATTGAGGGACCCTCAAGTTTACTAGATTTCCTATACTTATCATGGAAAATGTCAGCTGTTTATCAAAATTTGAGGGTCCCTCAACGTTCAGTGTGCTTGGAAAAACCGGGCATCAGAGTCTTGGGGTAGCTGATAGTATATATGATATACAGCGAATATTTTTAACAAGGCCAGGTCCCCCAGTGACACCGCCTATAGATAGGATGAAATGAATTTATTTCGCGTTAAAGTACACATAACTTTCAAGAATCTATTCGCACACTACTGTACTTACTTGACAAAATTATTAAACCAGACAAAAAGATAAGATATCAGGGAAGAGGAGACTGAAGTTTGTATTAAGTAAGGGCTGAACTAAGAAATAAAGTTTATTACTCCTTGTTCAACTCAGGGAAAATAATCTTGTTGAAACTTTTATTATAAACCGGAATATTAAACTTAGTCGAGTCATTCTAGCTCAAAACAGGGGCAACCTGGAACTAATTTCAACAAAGATGTTTTATGGTGGAAATGGTAGCTGACACCCTCCTATTTAACGTGTAAAAAATCCCACTCTCAACTCGTGTCGGAAAGTTGTTTTTTTGGCCGCCATATTGGAAAATTTTGCTCATTTTTTTGTTTTCTTGGAATAACGTTAAAACGAAGCGTCGGACGAAAAAACTTTCTTAACCTTTTTTTTAGTAAATAAAATTTGCAAGAGAATGGTGGTAGAATCATCTCTTGATCTTCACTAGAAACCGAGTTACGATTTTTCATAAAATAGGTTAATTTTCAAGAAAAACTATAATCGAGTATTTTCAGTTTTTGCTTGCTCAGATCTTTTGACATATTCCTTTGAGTTGTTCAATTCAAAATCCCTCTGGGGATAATTTTGTCCTCTACAATTTGAGACCAAGTAGACCTTTCTCCCTTGTATAGTTTTTGAACTAGAGCAATTAAAAGATATCCTTGTATTTGAAAACCCCTACTTTGGGGGGAAATGCTCTCCAAAAAAATTTATAACGTGCTTGTATTAATATTTTCTCTGGTAATAATGTCTTTCAGATCAACTTCTAGCAGATAAGCTACTCACCTACCTGAATTTAGGTTATGTTCAATATTAAGGACCCTTCAAGGATCATAATCCAAGGATACCTCTAACTATTGTAAAAGTCATCGGATCTCAACAAACCATATTTCATTCTTTTCAGCTCATCAAGGCGGTCTAAATTCATATATCATATGTCAAATTTGGTCAAAATTGTGGAAAATAACTTCTGAGAGAATATTGACTTTTCCATCATATACCAGAAAAATCTCTTTTTTTGCTTACAAATGAGAATATCTTTAAAGTCCTAGATGATAAAGAATTGTAATTGGTCTTCAATTTTAAAACACAATTTTATCTGTCATTCGCATATAATATTACTACAATTATCTGTTTAATAGGAGGAAAAAATATTAGTTCTTATAAGGTAAAGAATGGTCCATAATTCTACTCATTCCTCTTTTCAATCAATCAATTGAACAAAGTGATTCAAAAGATCAATGAGACAATTGACAATGTAGAACTAATCTTTCTCTACAATTTGAGCCCAAATACGTGACTTATTCTTGCTCCATTCTTGATTTAGAGGCTATTGATTGATTGACAATTCATTAAAAAATAGATGTTTTGAATTTCACCATTCATTTAAGTTGATGCAACTATTTCAAATGCGTGATGCCATAAAACTTATTTATAGGAGATTGAAGAGGAAGAATTAAGCTACATTTTTAATGTATTTTCATCATTTTTTAACGGAGGACTTCGAGAAAAAAAGAGATTTTTCTGGTATATGATGGAAAAGTCAATATTCTCTCAGAAGTTATTTTCCACAATTTTGACCAAATTTGACATATGATATATGAATTTAGACCGCCTTGATGAGCTGAAAAGAATGAAATATGGTTTGTTGAGATCCGATGACTTTTACAATAGTTAGAGGTATCCTTGGATTATGATCCTTGAAGGGTCCTTAATATTGAACATAACCTAAATTCAGGTAGGTGAGTAGCTTATCTGCTAGAAGTTGATCTGAAAGACATTATTACCAGAGAAAATATTAATACAAGCACGTTATAAATTTTTTTGGAGAGCATTTCCCCCCAAAGTAGGGGTTTTCAAATACAAGGATATCTTTTAATTGCTCTAGTTCAAAAACTATACAAGGGAGAAAGGTCTACTTGGTCTCAAATTGTAGAGGACAAAATTATCCCCAGAGGGATTTTGAATTGAACAACTCAAAGGAATATGTCAAAAGATCTGAGCAAGCAAAAACTGAAAATACTCGATTATAGTTTTTCTTGAAAATTAACCTATTTTATGAAAAATCGTAACTCGGTTTCTAGTGAAGATCAAGAGATGATTCTACCACCATTCTCTTGCAAATTTTATTTACTAAAAAAAAGGTTAAGAAAGTTTTTTCGTCCGACGCTTCGTTTTAACGTTATTCCAAGAAAACAAAAAAATGAGCAAAATTTTCCAATATGGCGGCCAAAAAAACAACTTTCCGACACGAGTTGAGAGTGGGATTTTTTACACGTTAAATAGGAGGGTGTCAGCTACCATTTCCACCATAAAACATCTTTGTTGCAATTAGTTCCACCTCCAACCCTAGAATGACTCGACTAACTATTATATTATATCAATATAATACATAGAAACATACCGTATATAATATTTTTCATAGTAATAGTTGTTATAATGATAGCTCTTAGTTTAAAAAATAGGCCAACATGATAATGTAATATATGTTAATGATGACTATGATATTGATTAGAAATAACCCTGCGATAGCGGCTCAACTTGACGCCAGCGGGGGCTCTGAGAAACCCCGTCAGCGGTTTGGCAGTACTAGCAATCAAATGGAGCGGTGCACAGTTCAGCGGTGCGATCATCGAGCGATGGCTGGATCGCGGCGGGGCCAAAACTGTCGCCGAGTACTGCCTCACCGCATTTCGGTCGCCGTTGTTTTCCAAGAAATTCACTTCTCTACAAAAATTTGAAATGCGTAAAAATAGAGATAGGAAAATTTTGATTCCAGATTTGGATTCAGCGCCATCTAATTAGTAAGAACTCACGTAATTGCTCAAAAATAATGAAAAATAAGGAAGTTATTTTTTTCAATTTTATACAGTAATCTACTTGGGTTATTTCTAATCAATATCATAGTCATCATTAACATATATTACATTATCATGTTGGCCTATTTTTTAAACTAAGAGCTATCATTATAACAACTATTACTATGAAAAATATTATATACGGTATGTTTCTATGTATTATATTGATATAATATAATAGTTTAATATTCCGGTTTATAATAAAAGTTTCAACAAGATTATTTTCCCTGAGTTGAACAAGGAGTAATAAATTTTATTTCTTAGTTCAGCCCTTACTTAATACAAACTTCAGTCTCCTCTTCCCTGATATCTTATCTTTTTGTCTGGTTTAATAATTTTGTCAAGTAAGTACAGTAGTGTGCGGATACAATGGATTCTTGAAAGTTATGTGTACTTTAATGTGAAATAAATTCATTTCATCCTATCTATAGGCAGTGTCACTGGGGGACCTGGCCTTGTTAAAAATATTCGCTGTATATCATATATACTATCAGCTACCCCAAGACTCTGATGCCCGGTTTTTCCAAGCACACTGAACGTTGAGGGACCCTCAAATTTTGATAAACAGCTGACATTTTCCATGATAAGTATAGGAAATCTAGTAAACTTGAGGGTCCCTCAATTTTGAGTGTGCTTGGAAAAACCGGGCACTAGACTCTCACATGGGTGGTAAACTCTGCCCAAGTTTTTATCCAATAACTCTATGATTCGAAGTTTTATCTTTTGAAAGATTCAATAGTGGAAAAAGTTTTATGTCAATGAATTTTGCGTGTGAGACCGGATCAAGTAGACTACATAGTACTGTATAGTTAATTCACAGAAGTCGCTGAACATCTTGGAAACAGTAACATTATTATAATCAAATGCAATACGTGACTTTGCGTATCTAGACCTATGATCAATCAATTGGAAAATGAAACTAGAGAAATAAGAACCTCGAGATCAGCAGTTCAATAGGAAATCATCATTTCAATGCAATATCAGAAATTCAAAGATGTAGGCCTATGTGTCATCACTATTATTTTACACAAAACTGCAAACTGTTTTGACTTTACAGTATCTTGATTCGGGACAGTAGGTTAGTTAAAATAGAATTCCTAGTATTGGCTAAGCTAAAAATTGAGCATTGTCAAAGAAACTGTCATGATCAGAAGTTCAGGGAATGGACCAGAGAGAGGTAATGAGGTTTAATTTTGAGAATAAAAGTTGATATTGAAAATATGCAGTGTTTTGAATTCATAAATAAACTCCTCTGGATGTGTCGTCTAAGATTCAACATTATTATTGTTATAGAATAAGTATTTTTATATAATTATTTCTAGGACTTTGGTCTATATCAGAAATTTTCTGCGCATCTGTTTGCGCATGCACGTACATTTTGTAGTCAGTTTATGCTAGGCACTTAGAAAAGAAACATTGTCAGTTCGTGATGGAAACGTTTGAAACTAATTTATTTATTAGCGCCATTCACGTGCAATTAGCTATTTGGGATACTGCTTCCAAGTCCTATCACGATAGGAATAGGAAGAGAGCAGCTTGGGAGGCAGAATGTGAGGAGGTTATTCACGGAAAAATCGGATGCAGAGAAAAGTGAAATAGGTATAGTCTGTCCAAGCAAAGAAGACACTCTGGCATCGATGAAAAAATGACTCCAGCTCGGTAAATGTTGGTTCAAGAATTATCAATTTGGTAGATCAGAATGTTTCCTACAATCTGAGACCAAATCAATAATTTTTGAACCAATATTGACCGAGCTGAAGTCATTTTCTCATCTTGCCAGAGGCTCTTCTTTGCTTGGACAGACTATAAGTGGCTGATCTTTTACCATTTTGTAATTCTATAAGGCTAAAATTCTATTATCAGTTGTTGTTTATTTTTTTATGTTGTTGTTGCTAGCAAAAAAGTCGTAGCTTGTTGGAAACTAATTACGAAGTGCTCTTTCACTAGTCCATTCTGTTCGAATGATCAGCATAGACTAAAATAATAATTTAATATGCATTGAGTCTCAAAAATATGTGTCGCTTTGAATCTGTTGGTGGGGAGCCGCTAGACAAAGAAAATATAGGCGACCTAAAGATCAAAGTAATATTAACACAAATAAAATAAAATGATATACACACTTTAAATTAGAATTGCATTTCCTTGAATGAAATTCACAAGAATTATTATTATTATTTCCTTCAATTTTACAAAACGAGACTTTCTGGACAGACACAACGATTGCTTACTCATCAATACACATCAATGCACAGTTTCAAATCCTTAATTTGATGCCTAACTTATTATGATTGTATTCAACTGAGTTCAGCAAATTTCCACCCTAGCAATATTGTCTCATCTTACTGGAACGTTTCTTTTGGAACAGCAACTGAATTGAATTCAGAACCTCTGATTATAAGACCGGCGCATTCTCAATTGTTACACCAATGAGTCACACAAGTTGAAATTGGCACTTTGATGTCTGATTCAATCAATCTACAAAGCAAACATTTCTGCTTGAAACTATTATTTTATAAAAAATACTAGAACTTCCAAATATTCTTATTAGAGAGAAAATAAATTGAATTTTCATTTAATAAAAGGGGGAAATGAGTAGACTGCTATTATAAAACGACTTCCATAATGAAAAACATTACTAAATTATTATTATTTTTGAACTCATGTAGGGAATATTACTAATTTGGGGGGCGCTGATTCCGAATCTGAAATCAAAATTCTTCTACTCTCATTTTTTTAGATTTAACTTTCTGTAGAGAGCATTTATCCATTGGACCTGCTAGAGACTTGCAATTGAGAGCCGCTGAACTGTGCATTGAACAAACTAACGCTGAATCTTGATTTTTTTTTAATCCAGCAGCGACCAAGCTGAGCCGCTATCGCATGTGTGCACCGAGCCTTATAGAGGTTGTCTTGATCGCATAAGACGCGTGGAGAAGCCAGCCGATGAGATTGTGACGTCACTCGCCGACCCGACCAGCCGGCTCATCATTACGTTAAACATAACATTGCCCAAATTGAAGCGCTTACAGAAAATCAACCATCAATCCTACTTAAGCGAGAGTCACATGAAAATTTTCAGCATTTCATTCTCTTTTGAGATCAATTATTTTCAAAGTTGTAGGAGATTCGAGTGAGTCTTCCCGGCGAGTCAAACTGAGCAAGTACAATTTGCTAGTTCTCATGCTACTTACGTGATTTCAGGTAAGGAAACGTGATTTTTTATGGAAAGTGTTATTTTATGAGACATAAGAGTGTGATGGTATCATTAATAGCTATAATTCTCACAATTGATCATATAATTTTTCCAATTTTTAAAGTTGTTTACTTAATCCTCAATTCAAATCTAATATTTAAGAATATGAATTCTCAATCGACTATTCATTAAAGTGTATTATTATATGTTATTTACTATACTATTTATCATATCATTATACTCCAATATGAAAATTATTGACAATATTTTGAATGGAAAATTTAATAAATGAGAATCTTATAAGGAATATGTGAATTGCTACTTGCAGAAAGAAGACATCTAAAAACTTTGTAATTTTTCAGAAAAGAGATAAATGAATTTTATAGATCATATTTATAGAATATGATGATATCATTGATAGCTTTAATTCTCATAATTGATCATATAATTCTTTCAATCTTGAAAGTTGTTTATTCTCAATTTTAAATCAAATATTAAAGAATATGAATTCCCAATTCACTATTCATTATATTATTATATGCTATTTATTATAAAATGATAGGTACTCCAATATGAAAAAAATTAAAATATTATTCTTGAACAAAATTTGATAATCATTCTAGAAATAAACAAAAACGGTAACCCTGATAACCATCACTGGTGAAGGTATAATCACATTTGGTTGATTTATTTTCTACCAACGATATATATTGTTAATAGAATATATATCTATAATAAGTTAGTCAGCCGAGAGGGGCAACTAACATGTAAAAAAATAACCAAATGTAATAAAAAAAATTGGATAATTGGTCATGGAATTGTAATAAAGGATAAAAATGCGTTAAACTTGGAATAAACTTTATTATATTTGAAAAGTGCAGTGTAGTGATGTTAAATTAATACAAAAAAGTAAGAAAAGAAACTACAATCATGTCGTGAACGCTAGTTTTTAATTTATTATTGTACTACACTAAGGCCGGTATTACACAATAATACAGATTACAGAGTGATCATAAAGTCACGCAACCCAATTTTTGAAGCAATGTAGGAAAGATAGGTAAATTTGTAAAGTATGATTTGGGTGTGGGAATTTTTCGTCCAGTAGTACAGCAGGTGACAGCACTGCTAGATCACGCCACCGGGCGACAGTTAGCCAGAAATCAGTTTGTTTGTTCAGTTTGAACCGCAATGTCTTTTAAGCAAGAAAAAAGTGTTTCTGTTGTTTTAAGTTATTGTGGATCAAATTCCTACGCAAAGCGTCAAGAACTTTTCTCCAATGCCTTTCCAGATGCTAAAGTAGCAAACAAAACGACCATATGTCGTTTGTTTCATAGTTTTTGGGATACAAGTACTGGCCAACCAATTGTTTTGACTGATGACAGTCTGCAGACGATAAGTGAAGTTCATTTTGTTCTTCAAAATAGTCTATTCGAAAACTTTCTACCCAGACTGGACTGTAATACGAGTTTAGGAGTTTTCATAAAGCCACTAAGTTATTAAAATTACATCTCTACCGGATTAATGAATGGATTACGTGGATTAACGTAACACATCAGCTCCAAGAGCCAGATAAGGCTCTATACACCATCCACCATCTTCTTGCTAGCAGCCATTTTCCAAGAACCATTTTATCAGAGCTCACGACCAATAAGAACACTGTCAACCAATAAGAAAAGAGCAGGCGGGGCATGAAGGCGTGTCCAAGTCAAATCTGAAACATCACTCATCAACTGCATCCATCTACTGGTTGAATTTGGAAACTTTTCTAGCCTATGTTTTCGGCCATTTTGATTGTAGGCGGACCTTGGAGATGTGTCAGCTGAATTAGGAACTATTTCGGGTGTTATTCAGAAAAGTTGGGTAGATCAGTGGAAATGGCTGAAATCTTCAATTTTCTTGTTATTGAGATTCCGATTTTTCGTTGAAACATCTTTATTTCCAGTGGAATGAAATATTTATGATGATTCCCAATATTTTTCTGTGAAAAATTTATAATTAAGTTACCTTCATTATGTGCTTTCAAGCAAACTAATAAAATAAATCAATCAATGATTTAAATTTTCATATTTTAATGATAAAGTACGGTACAATGTGACAGTTTTACTCGATGTAGATAGGCTTTAGTTATTTTGTATCAATTTCTGAAGGCTTTTGCTTATCACGTATCTAATACATGAAAATAAGAAACATTACGTTGGGATACAATGAGCAAGTCCCTATAATCCTTTTTGCCACGCCACATGCAACATTGGGATTGCTTATGAATGCAAGGCAGCTTGAATGATGTTTGGCTTTAAATATATTATTATATTTTAGATTTCATTCGTCTGGTAATGAGGGGGGGGGGCGCCTGCCAAAATCTCGCACAAGGCCCCAAAAAACCACGCGAGGGCCATGTTCAGAATATTGTCTGAATTCACTTTAAATAACCGCAAATCTATAATAGTGATCTCTTTCAGTAGTGAATTTAAATATGAAAACAATAGTATTTGATAATAAATTTCCAAAAAAGCAAGGGTGTGAGGGGTGGGGATGCTTTTTGACCCGGCGCAAAAAATAGAGAGCGCAAAAAGACAAAATCAAGTTCCATCTTCTCTTCTCCAGTGAATGATCTTGATGCATGGAATAGCTTTCAGCTTATACCCGAGACCATTATTCTTTCCAAGTGCTTTGTGGAATGAAATTTATGTACGCTCTAGCCGGCAGCAACATCACAGGCTCACAGGGCGAATATGAACGAACTTAGTGGAGTGCCTCCAAGCGTTGCTTCCATAAACAAGGATCTAATATTGAGCTTTCCTTGCGGTTTCATACATGCAGTTGAAAGCGGCAAAATTCCACTTCCTATAGTCTGTCCAATCAGAGAAGACATTCTGGCAAGATGGAAAAATGACTTCAGCTCGGACAATATCACTTCAAACATGATAAATTTGGTCTCAAATTGTTCACAAGAATGTTTCCTACAGTTTGAAATCAATTTTATAATTTTTGAACCAATATTGAACGAGTTGAAGTCATTTTCCCATCTTGCCAGAATTTCTTCTTTTCTTGGACAGACTATATCTCCACTTGCTCTATCACCACTCGCGCCGTAAACAAAGGCCCTAACTTACCCCCTTCACCCACCCCTCAACGGCTAACTGGCTATTTCGTGCATTTGTAATATTCTAGAACACTTACCGGTGGACATTGTGTATATAGTTCCTCTACTAGCCAAGTAGAGGAATACAATGCAAAAGAAGGGGAAAACTTTTGAGCAGAAAAAACGCATGCGTGAAAAATGGGATTTAAGGTATTAAGGAAATATAGTTTTTAATACCATCAGTATAAAGGAGAGTATTATTTTCTTGTGTACTATGTTGGGCAAAATGTTTCAAAGGAAAATGTTGGGCTAACCATTGTAGTCTTATTTGCAGGTACTGAGCTCGAATAAAATTATTCAATATAATGTTATGAAATAAAGATAATTCAATTTGGTAAAGCTGGAAAGTTAAAGATGAGATTTATAGCTTTCAAAACATTTTTCCAGAAACCAAAAAATCATCTAAGTAGGAAAAATGTTCAGAGTTATTCTAAAGTGTTTTTAGTGACCCAAAGCAATGTCTTTATTCTTGAGATTTAATTAGTTATTTGTATGATATTCAAATGAATAAGATTTTTCATCATCTTCAAGTTGAGTTCTTGAGACTGATCATAGGAGTGATTGCTAAAATGCCTTCAGTTATTTGTTATTCAGCCTTAGTTAGTCTAGTGAGAATGAGACCACTGGGATTATAAATGTAAACATTGCGAAAAGCCGGGTGAGATAAAATAGATTAAGGCCATTGAAGAAAGTAGCTGACCGTTGTCATTGGTGATTCATTTCGTATGAGACAGCTCTAAGGTTATTTGCATAAAAGTGAAAGGAAAGAACTCCTTATTTTGAAGATCAAATTCAAGTAGTTTAGAACTGGAGCCAAAATTGTGATTGCTCAAGAAATCAAGTTATTGGGTAGGTATGGTTAGCGAAAGAGTTAAAAATCTGTATGTAAAGAAGATTTATAACTGTGAGATCTCAGTTCTCCAAAATTCATACGTACAGTATCCAATATTCTATGTATTTTTTATTCTCATTGTTTTGTTGATTCATTGTATATTGTATAGTTTTTGGAAATAAATTGATTGATTGATTCCGTCCATCTTTTTCAACTAATCAGTTGGGGAAAGTTAATGTAAATTCCACCGATTGTGGAGTTTTTGTGAAATCAAACAAATCAATAGTTTTCAACGGGATTCAACCTACCTGAATATTGAAATCAGACTTTAAGAATCGTTTTATTTCATGAATCTACTCTTCTACCGATGTCATTCTCATTAATATAATTCTAATGAGTTGATAAATGAAATGAAACATCAATTACCCTTTTTTAAAAAAACTTTATAAGTATTTTTTTACAGACATGTTTCGGGTCTAAGCCCATTCAAAAGGGTATTTGATTTTTCATTCTATTTATCAATTAATTTAAATAGACCTAAGTTTAAAGTTTAATTTTCTAATTAATTCACATTCGAAGTAGTCTCTTCCCAATTGGAGCATCTCTCTAGAATTAAAACTCAATATTCGAAAATTATATCTGAACTGAATAACAAATCTAATTACTGTATTCTTTATTCTAATTTTAAAAGAGTTGATAATTTGAATGATCGTTCTGCTCCATGCTAGATAAGAAAAACTAACTTTTGACCTGCATTGAAGAGCTGAGAACTGACCTTGCCCTGATTCAAATACTGTTTACTAACAAACACGAAAGCTTTAGAAATATCTAAACACGTTTTGTTAATGATACTGTTAGCTATTGTCTGTGGAAGTCACCATAAGAAAAACTTCACACAAAACAAAACTAATTAATTCACCTACTCTACAACTCCAATATCCGTTCTTTCATTAAATGAGTTTTGATAATAAATGGACTCGCTGACCCATATAATAAGACATATACTCTTATTCAATTGGAATAAATGAAATTATGCAATTATAGTAATGTGATAATGATAAACAAAAACCAAGAATATTATTTTCAAAGGGTACTTTTTCCAATCAGTTTCCAGTCCAATCGTTTTTGTAGTTCCAAAAATTATACAAATGAAATAAGAGTGAACTTCCAAAACATTCACATGATAATGAGATTTTTATTAAAAATCTTTTTTTGTCATGAAACAAAGAACATAATATCCAATGTCTTCTTAGATGAAATTGGATTTCTAATAACCAGGATTTGTTCTAGATTCAGGTTCTATATGCAGCCAGTAGAAACAATAGCTGATAAGAATAGGTCTAGTAATGATCGAGATTTCCATAGCCAATATCATTACTTTTTTGAATAATCCAATGTTCTAGCCACAAGAGAAAACAACAGTCTCATGATTCTCATGATACATGAACAACAGCTTTCGTGAACAGGTCGAACCTCAATGCCGCTTGCTTTGATGGGATTATTCAATGGCACATAAACGATTGCTAGCTCTAGATCTCAAGCAAATGCGTGATCAATCAAAATTGGATTTGATTGTGTTCGAGCTTTTAAAGGTCTTGAGATTATCCATTCAAAAATCAAAGTGAGTTCTAACGTGAATCACATATAGTCGATGAATGCTATACTGGCTGAGTTTCAACATAGAATAATAGAATTCTCTATTAGAAAGAGTTCTATTATTCCATGGTTTCAAGTGAACAAATGTTGCACTTCGACCCTATTTTGTTTGTTTGTTATGAGGGTGAAGCCCACATGAGCTCATAGGCTTGTGCGTGGGTAATGATATGGATGATAGATGACGACTATTTTGAGGTAGTCGGGACCGACGGCTTATCGTCTCCTCCGAAAGACGGGGTGGCCGTATCTATGTGATTGTGCTGTGGTCAAAAATTGTTCCCCGCTTGGGATTTGAACCAGGGTCCACTTGGTTATCAGACCGGCGCTTTATCACTCCTCCATCAATTCAAATTGAAAAAGATCAATCATCTTTTTCAAGAACACTTTTAAATTTCAAAGAATATAGAAAACTCAAGCCTTGGGTTTGGAGGCATCAAAGATAAAATTGATTTGTTGAATCAAAACCATTATACTTCATCATTTATCATGAAATAATTGTAGAGTTTAGAATAGAACAGTTACACAACATTTCTGAATTAAGTGTGAATTATCCACCAACAAGTTCAAGAGGAGTTAATACAGGAATGTGCGAATGTATCTCAAAATTTAGGGGATAAAAGAGTCAACATAGCTTCCACTCGAGTTGATAAATTTTCTCCTCACCCTCAAAAATCTGTTCCAGTAAACACAGCAACTGAACTTATCTTTCTTTTCTACCTCTATAACTCGAGCTCGTCATTCCTCTCTTCTCCGATTTATCTCTCTTTTCTTCGATTTATCTCTCATTTCTCCGATTTATCTCTCTTTTCTCCAATTCCTCTCTCTTTTCCGTCTATTTCATTTCTCAGCAATCATCGAAAACATCGTAATGCAAACCAAGGGCTACAGAAACAAGCTTATCCAATAACAGTCGATCTTCCTGATTTTCAAATCAAATTCGACTCTCGTTGTGATTTGCTTATTTACTGACTGAATTTATGCAGTGAATCAACTTCAATATTTTGTAAACCAATTGTCGAACAAATCTCGAATTTTCATTTTAATTTCCGATGAGTTTACAAGTTTCCAACTGAGGACGTTCTCAAATATGAAATTGCTATCACGAAACAACCATTATATTATACAAGTATCTGAATTCAGTATCTGAATATGAAATCTTTTCAACACTTTTTGCAGTTGCACTGTTGTAGTGTATTGGAATAGATGACTAAGATTGCAATGTTTACTAAGAACTTACATCCTTCATTTTACGTTTGCTATGAAGATAATTCAATCACGTTTCAAGGAAATGTGAATCTGGAAATGAATTTTTTGATTGAAATGCTGTACTATTCTATCAAAATACTGATCTATTGAGTCAATATTCTGTATCACTTGAAAATTTGAAAAAATAATATCCTGTATTACTGGTTCGACTATGTAAAATCAAAAATCATATAAAAATATTCACTGCCATGGAAAAAATATCGTGAATTATTTCATCAAATGATTATCTGAGAAATATTTGACATCGAAACCACAATAAGATCGATATAAGAGTAGAAACTGGTCACTAAACTACAAAATGTGGTTTTCAGAAGAAAGTCAATCTTCTTTTCAATCAAGAATAAATCACATAATCCAAATAGAAATCTTGAACAAGTACTAACTGATAAATACTTTCTAGTAACTAGTGAATACTCTGTGAGATCCCAAACAATTTTTTGCATTTCTATTGAGCCGCATCAGACACCTAACCGCAATACACAATCAAACAAGTTCGCTGATCTCAATCAGGAATCAGGATATCCATTTTATCATTATCATTTCTCTAGTTGTGTAAACATTGCCCAACTTATTTTCAAGAAGATACATAACATGATACATAATTGGAGGAAATGAAAATATCGCATTGTACGGTCTTGTATCATTATTGTTATCAATCATAATCATAATCAAAATCATTCATTATTTAATAATTCACAATGGAGAGTACAACAAGATTTCATCCTTCCAATAAGAAGACCCTTCTAATAATCTTTACAAAGAGTCCAAAAGTAGCTAATGTTATACAATTTAACGCAGTCATTGATTTTCAATCTCCATGTATGTTTGTTTCCGACTGTTTCTGTACAGTGATGTATAATCTTGTGTGTTCACTTTAGAGGGACTTGAACCGTGAACACACGACCTCAAAAATATACAAATGTATAAAAAATAATACTATACAATTTATGATAGAAGGCGGTATTTGACGGTGAATATTTTTAATCACTAATGTTTTGGCATAGTGGAGAGCATTTCACTCTTCAAACTATTAAATTGAAAGATTTTGCACCATCATTGAAACCCATATCTTTTCTCAATTGTTTCATTTCATACCGTATATTATCTATCATTTTTCACGTGTATCTTCTTGAGTCATAAACACACAGCCCTTCAACGAAAAATAAATAAATGTATGAATTAAAATAAAGCTCCTACCTTCTGACTTTCTGGTACTCGTAGGAACCTCTAAACATGCCGAATCCAGCCTCTGTTATTTTTCCCTCGAACATCATTGACATCTTGTATGTCTCCAAAGGATCTAGTTCTTTTTCCAGAGCAAGTGTGAACATCTGTGTATCAGTGTCGTATACTCTGCTGAGAATCCTCAGCGTGCCGTTTTTACTATCTGTTACTGCAACTGTGGATTGCACCAAATTTAGATTGGGGCCTTTGTGGAATGTAATGGAAGAAGTGCCGGTCTGGTTGACAATGAAAGTCATCACTGATGAGCCTACAAACAAGGGAGCAGGGGCTTCTTCCTCGAATATTGGCATAATCATCAGGTCATAGTGCTGCGGGAAAATCGCCAAAGGCAGGAAGTAGTCCTCTTCCGGACGTATCACTGGTGTCACCCTGAAAAAATGGAAGAGTGATCAGTATAATATTCTGATAAGTGATAATACTGATATAATATTTCTATTATATTTATGATGATCACCGGACTGATTTATGTGTATTTAGACTGTTTATATTTTTATGGAGACTTATGTGTTTGTAATTTTTCCTACAATAATTTTGATTAATCCTGTCATTGAAATTAATGCTCACTGTAGTCTTACATTCATATTTTCCTACTTACTACTAAAATTACATACTTACTGCTTTTATTTATAATTCTTATTACTTATTCTTATTGTCTAATGTTATGTTACATAATTTGTATTATCTTTTGTCTCTTAATTATAATCTGTTATGTATACTTATTGTGATTTCTTTGCCCATGTTTTCATTTTCTTGTTCATGGAGGATAATTTATGGGGTTTCATATCCTTATCCATGTGTAGTTATGAGTTTGTTTCGGATGTTAGATGAATAACAAAGACAGTTTTCTGTCTGATACAGACTCACGGTTACTAGAATACAAATTATTGTAGGCTATACTATGTAATCAACGATCCATTTATGGGTCTATAAATAAATAAAACAGTGTTTTATAATAATAATTTATACAATTCATTTTTCTCTTCATGATTATGCTTTTCTCCATTGATTATGTAAAAATTACTGAAATCTTACTCTTGCTTCATTTTAAAAATATTTTTGGAAGAAACCCACTCTTCCAAAATATTTTTGTGAGAAACCTATCCTCCATCATTATAATAACAACATGGTTACACCGTTTTAGTGAGATTCTCATAAGCTAATCTACTTTAACTAAAATTTGAATAAATTACTGTATTGAAGACTTTGTTTTATCCTTCTATAATGGTTCTGAACTGTACAGTAAAAGATACCAGCACTTCACTTGTTTCGTGAGAACGAGCCGCCAGTGGTTTCAACTGAAATGGATCTTTCAAAAGGATCATGTGGATGTTATTCTACAAAAAATTAACCTATTGGTTATTATTAGAATCCTTCCTCATTGGTACAACCTTCTATATAGATAAAAAGGACCAACTTTTCTATTAGGCTGTTCGAAACTTCATCATTTGATAAACTCATAAAAGAAGCAGGTGGTCAAATGTCAACCCAACTGGTATAGCAACCAGTCTCCACTCCTTAAAACTATTCAAAGTACTCAAGTAGTAGATCAATGATATCATTCAAACTACTCGAGTAGTAAATCAATTCTCAAGATACCATTCAAACTACTCGAGTAGTAAATCAATTCCCAAGATACCATTCATATTACACGAATGGTAAATCAATTATTCTCAAAATACCATTCAAATTACTCGAGTCGTAAAACAATTCCCTATATATCAATGGACAATAATCACCTTTCAGGATCATTCACCACAGCGCCGGTACATGAGAATAGGCTCGCCAATGCAAGCCACTTGCACACTTCCATCTCACTCACTCTAACTAGCACCGTGTAAACTTGTCTCACTCTAACTTGCGCCGTCTAAACCGGTCGGCGACTCTCTTAGACCGTGGTCGCTCGCCAACTGACTTTAAGTTATCCAAGAAGAATTTTATTAGAACTTGCTAGCTAACATGATTACCAACCTCAACGCCGAAAATTATCGTAGCGTTATGGTCAGTTATTGAGATAACAGCTGACTAATTGCAGTGATAATGGTAATTATTCATGGATCAATTGATAATTCAATTCTCAGCTATTAATTTGAATAATGAGATAAAGAACCAGGGATTATTAAGCTGACTGGTCTAGAATAATTAGTATGAATGGTATCAACTATTTATCTATTATAGTATGAACCAGATAGCCGAATATATACTACTGTACTATATTAATTATACTAATATTTCTCTATAGTATGATTATAATTAATCTGTGATTTACAACATTGTTCACCTTTTTGTTCCTTTCAAGATCGTATTAATAATTATTATTGTTCATTAACTGGACTGATATGATCTTATCAGTGATGTACGTTTACAATTCTATATATTCACTTATTAATTCTACACTCTTAACTCTCTAGTTCATTAACTCTTCCAATCTGCTTGAATAAGTCAAGTTCTACCAAAAAATTTCCAGCTAAAAAATTAATAATCCCCATTGAAGAAGAATGATGATGCCAGTTCATCATGAATGTCAGTTCAGTGAAGAATGATGGCGTAACAGTTCTTTTTCGGGCCCCCCGCAAACATATTTTTACGGGCCCCCCAAAGTGACTTTGATTTATGGATCTTTTTACTACTTCGACCAATAATGTACCTTATTCAATGTATATTGGATTATTTATGCCAAAAACGTCTTCGTATATTTTGATAATTAAAGATTAAAGCTCATGTCAGATCAAACAATAAATTATAGCTTGCTAGTTTGAAATCCCTTCAATTTTGCTAGAAACGAGCAAGCTTTTCAATCATTAGATGTTACATAGCCAAATAATTTTTAAATCATATTATTATTTACCTGATTAGTTTGTTTTATACATTGTTATACAGCAGGCCCTCGCGTTGTGTTTTGGCGCCCTGTGCGAGATTTCTGCAGGCGCCCCCACACCATTATCAGACGGATTCAATCCAACATATTCTAAGCCAAACATGATTCAAGCTGCCTTCCATTTTCACAGTTTACTCATTTGTAATCGCATTGTTGCTTGTTGTGTGGCGAAAAAAGGGTTATCGGGACTTTCTTATTCTAATGTATTGTTTTATATTTTTATGTATTCAGACATATAATACGTGATAAGTAAAAGCATAACAGAAATGAATAAAACATGAGTATAGGCTACCTACATTGAGCAAAACTGTAACATTGTACCGTACTTTATCATTGAGAGCATTTAAAAATGATGCTTGGATATTTCTGGTTGGGATAAGTTGGGAATGGAAATACTGTACTAAGTACTGTATTAAAAAACGGAAAAATTTTAGCGACTTATTGATTATTCAGTTTTCAATTATCAATTGATTTATTTCTATCCATCTGCTTGAAAGCACATCAGGGAGAAAATTATAAATTCTTCACAGGAAAAATATTGCGAATCATCATAAATCTTGAGTTTCACTGAAAATATACTGGTCCCAACAAAAATTGGAAACTTGATAACAAGCAAATTGATGATTGTAGCTATTTTCACCGCCCTCCTCAACTTTCTTGAGAAAACATTCGAAATAAGTTAGTTCCGAATTCAGTCAGCAGATGGCAGTAGCAATAGGGTGACTCTACAGTGACTTGATAAGACAGTGTGGCCATTGACTGTCACGCTTCTGATTGGCTGGCTTGATCACGTGGTACAAATCCGCCATGATGATTCCAAAAAAACTCGAATCCCCTATGGCTCCCATGCTATTTTTATGCTGCAAAATTGGAATTTCTGTATTTTACCGATTGTAAACTTCTTTTAATTGGGGGATTTTGATAAATTGGAATCATCATCTTGTAAGGTAAGCTATTTTTGATTTAGAATAGGCTAATATATGTCAGTTCTAAGGCAATTTATGAAAGTCTTATACTTGCTTTCTTATGATGTGGTTATTTCATTATCAATAGTGAGAATTGATAATTTTAAAACATTTTATACAATTCTGATGCTCTCTTGAATTTT